>VDFB02159788.1:0-11540 GCA_007258455.2 Sequoia sempervirens
TTTTGCATTCTCCATATGAATTCTCTACAACACATTTTCAACATAATTAGCCTGAGATTAAAACAATTTTCTATTTTTCCTATCTCTATAAATTTTCATACCAAGGATTTGTTTCGCTACACCCAAATCCTTCATAGCAAAAATATTTTGCTAACTGTTGTTTTAGCTCACATATGTGATCCATGTTAGACCCAGCTATAAGCATGTTATCAACATATAAACATAAAATAATGTAGTTGTCATTATCCAACCTCTTAAAATAAACACAATGTTCAAAATTACACTTGTTGTAGCCTTGCTCAACCATAAAACTATCAAATTTCAAGTACCATTTCCGAGGTGCTTGCTTCAAGCCATATAAACTTTTCTTCAATCTGCACACTAGTTTCTCCTTACCTTTGATCTCAAATCCTTGTGGCTGGTCCATTTATATTTCCTCACTGGTAGATTTTGACCCATTTTTCAGCCTATAAACCCATTTGTTTGGTAAAGCCTTTTTAGTTGTAGGCAACTTGTATAATTTCCAAGTTTGATTTTTTAGAAAGGAGTCCATTTCTTCTTCCATTCCATGCTCCCACTGAACCTTTGTATCCACCTGCATAGATTCATCATAATATTCTAGCTCACCAACATCAGTTAACAAAATAGTATACAAAGAGGGAGAGAATCTTTCTGGAGGTTTACTTATCCTTGAAGATCGTCTAACATTCACAGGAGTTTGTGGTAATTGTTATTGTTGTTGTTGCAGAGCATGAGGAACCATTGAAACATCATCGTTTGGAATATCATCCAACATTGCATAATCATTTTCTTTCTTCTCATGTTGTAGCAACAAATCTTTGTACAACACTTTCTCATTGACTATGACATCTCTGCTTCTCACAATTTTTTGATTTTCAAAATCCCAAAGCCTATAACCAAATTCATCAATGCCATATCCAACAAGTATACATTTCTTTGATTTTGTATTAGAACCATTTTCTTCTTATGAATACCATTAGAGGAACAATAATCTCAAAATATTTGCTACAATACTCACCACCATTATCAGATCTAAGACATTTTAGCTTTTTACCCATCTCATTCTCAACCAAGCTTCTCCATTTTTTAGAAGTTTCAAATACACCAGATTTCTTCCTAAGGAAATAAATCCATACCTTCCAAGTTTCTTCATTAATGAATGTAACATAATACTGAGAGCCACCGAGAGAAGATACTTGAACTGGTCCCCATACATCCATATGCACAAGCTCTAATTTCTCATCTTTCTTTTGCTTCCCATCCTTGAGAAAACTTACTCTCTTTTGTTTTCCATACACACAACTTTCACATAAATCCATATTAACACATTTTAGACCTGGTAAAACATTATTTGAATGAAGTAATTTCATACCTTTTGCACTCATATGCCCAAGTCTATTATGCCACAGTGTTGATTCAGAGTCCACAACAACTGTATGATCTTCTACTTGTTGCAATGCAACAACTCTTCCTGAACATTGACCTTTTTCTATAACAATTAAAGTAGAAGGAATAGTATGACTTATACAAAGATATAATTTGCCTACTTTCACACCTTTTTCTACCACTAAGGCACCCTTTGTGACCTTCCAATTTTTATCACTAAATGTAACAACACAACCTTCATCATCTAGTTGCCCTACTAAAATTAAATTTCTGCTTAACTTTGGAACATGCCTTACCTTATGTAGTAGCCAATGATTCCCATTCTGCAACTTAATCTTGATTCTTCCCTTTCCAACAATCTGCAAGGTTCGTTATCTCATAAATAAACCAGTCCAAAATCCCCTTGGACATAATCAAGAAAATAACGTCTATGGGGGGTAGCATAAAATGAAGCCCTTTAATCTAACACCAAAGAATCATCAGCATTATCAAGGGAAAGACTCAAAGCATCCTCATTAGATTTATTACTTACCATGTTTGCCTCTTTACTTCCTTCCTTTTTGTCTCCTCCTTTATTTTTCCAAGACTAACTGTAATCAATGGAAAATCTCAGATTTGTTAAAGGGGTTTAGCACAATAACAATAAAATTCCTATGAAGTAACAAAGTACAAAGGAAGTAATATGAAAACAAAAGGAACAATGTTACCCTAGGTCTTCATCTTCCATGCTTCACCTTTGTTACACCTCCTAGCTTGCTGTAAATAGAGATGCCCTCAGATTTCAAATGAGCAACTATGACTAATGACAAAGCCCTAAGCAAGTTTTGAAGGATTTTACTTAAAGAAATGACTTGACAATAGACTAGAATGACAATGACTGCAAATGACAATGACCATGAGTTGACAGAAAATGAGCATGAGATGGAGAGAAAGATCAAGAGAGAGAGAGAGAGAGAGAGAGAGAGCCAGAGACCAAGAGGGGGCCGAATGAGAACAAAATTGCCATTTTATAAAAACTGCAATTTTGAATGTGTGGCCAGGATGAGAAGATGATAAAAACCCTAGGATCAATGATCAAGATTGAATGTTGTTGTATGCATTAGGGTTAGGTCAAAATTAGGGCAAATGATAAGGATGAAGGGTTGAGATTGAATTATGAGATAATTCAATCAAGGGCCGAAATTAAATGAGATGTCAAGAGATAAGATTTGATTTGGAAGATAAGATTGGCACAGACAAAGAGGTTGCTGGAGAAATTAAATAATAAAATTTATTTACTCTAGGTGACTAGTAAATAATTAAATAATAAAGATATTATTTAATTATGGAGGAATGTGACAAAAGAAATCATTTTGAATTAAATAATGATTTAATTCAAAATTCATGAGAATGGACCAAATTAAATAAATAAAATTTATTTAATTAAAGTGGAAGAGGCCAATGAATAATTAAATAATTAAAATAATTATTTAATTATAGTGAATAGTGGATAAGAAAATTAAATAAATAGAATCTGTTTATTTTGAGAAGGGACTTAATTAGTGGCGTAATTAAAATAAATAAAAATTTATTTATTTAATAATCAAAGGAAGAATAAATGATGACAAAGGAATTAAATAAATTAAGAAATTTTATTTAATTAAAGGAAAATTTAGGTAGTGTGGCGTATTAGATAAATAAATAAAATTTATTTATTTAATAATCAGGAGAAATAAATGATAAAATGAATTAATTAAATAATTAAAATTATTTAATTAATAGAAGAGATATGACTTTAGAAAATAATTAAATAATTAAAAATTATTTGGTATTAAGAATGAAAGGGGCAATGTTGAATAATCTAAGGGTTGCAAGCCTAGGACAATTTTATGTGTCTGTTTGCCCCTCTTTGTCATAATGTAGCATGTCGCATTGTGACAAAGAAAATAAGTCAAAAAATGCCCCAGTGCAAAATAAGATGAGGAAGAATGACGAGGAGGGTTACGGTATGCCCCCTCGAGAGGACAGACAGGTTCCAAGAATATGAGTGTGCTCTCGAAATTGATGAGAAGACTATAATATGAAGAGACAAAGAAATGTTAGTGCAAAAGATATGGATGATGATATGGATGCAATGTCTATATGAGACGAGTGAGAGAAGATGACAAGACTAAAGAAGATGCATGTTAGTTCCTAGACCAAATGCTTCAAAACATTGCCATAGGACTAATATTTATTGCTCTTAATCATCATTGGGCGGTAAAAATGACACAAATGGACAACAAACACAATGGTATGACGTAGACCAAGGTGTGTAAGGTCATCCACTTGAAAAATAGACAGTCACAGACAAGGAATGTCCTAACTCATACTAAGGGCGAAGTTGCCTAGTCTTTTGTCAAAGACAATCCACAAGCAGCCAGTCAAAAGAAATAAAATAGGCCCGAGGAGGCGTCCTTGGCACCTCCTAAATCCTTCATGGGACATCCTTGAGGTAGCTAGTAACATGACCAAAAGACAAAGGCAGAAGTAAAATATAAGACAAAATAGCCAAGATAGTCAAAAGGTAAAAGACAAGATAGACCGGAAAAGATTAACAACCATTTTATTTTGTTTGCCAATGTTTGTTTGCCAAAGATTGAATTCTTGTTTGATTTGATAGTTTTGATAGTTTAAGAGTTTTGCCAATTTGACGGTGTTGACAGTTTGACGGGGCCTATTGTCAGGAAGGACACATCCTGAAAAAGGCAAAGGACATTTTGACGAGGTCTAACTCCAAGAAGGACACATCTTGAAGAGGACCAAAGAGTGACGAGATTGACATTGTTTTGACTAATGTGTTTTGGCAAGTTGATTGATGTTGACTGTATGATTGGACTGTGCTGTCTAATTTTGACCAATTTTGACATTGACATTTCAAATGACTGTCTTGTGTTCGAGTTTGACTATCTGAATTATTTGACCGATGTGATGATTGTGACAAATGCCATGATTTTATTTGGACCAACCTAAAAGGACTGACCTAATGTCTCGGGGACTCATCGACTGATGGCCTTGCCTACGTAGCAAATGCGCAGAGACAACGTAGTTCAACAATGACATGGACTGACTGACATCACTGACTTTGACTCCATGTGATTGACTTTGACATTGATTTGGATGTTTTTGTGTTTTTCTCTGGACATTTTATGATTTTTAGGTCTTTTTTCAAGACATTTTATGATGTTTTTGTCTTTTTTCAGGACATTTTATGATGTTTTTTGTCTTTTTGTCATTTTATGATTTTTTTTGGATTTTTGATATTTTTGAGGTGTCAATGGATGAAAATTTGGGTAGCCTTTGTGCTAGATACCAATGACAAGGGGAAAACCAAGTCTAGGTGCAAGGAGATAAATGGGATTAATGGATGAAATGGATGTATGCATAAGAGAGCAAGGATGTGATCTCCAAAGACTATCGCATAGGAATGACATGCCCCATTCTAGGTACAAGACTTAGGATTTTTCATGACAAAGCTGATGACAATAGGATAATGATATGCTTGGTTTAGATAGGATGAGGTATGTCAAGAGATACACAAAACATGTTACAACATTTTTCCCCTATATCTTCATCAAGATCGAAAGGAGAAGGGTGGATAAGTGGACCCAATATGATAGGTAGGTATGATGGCTAAGATGGTAGGTAGGATGTAAATGATATGACATAAAAATGATAGGTTCGATAGATAAGACATTGTGCCCCCAAGTGTAAGTGACATAGAAGATCAAACTACACATGATGCATGTTTGCCAGGTTTTCATCATGGTACTTATCCAAGGCGCCTGTTTACCAGGTTTTCACCATTGGACGAAGGGATTTCTCTTTACTTTTTTTTTTGACTTTTTGACTTTTGGATAGGAGGGACTCAAGTGTCTAGTTGCATGAAAGGTGATAGTCCCACTAGAAATGGATATCATTGCATGGACTATGTCAAATGTCATTATGCTCATCGATGTTGGTAAGGGATGACATGAAAGGGAGATGGATTAGGTAGATGATGGATTATGATGTGGATTATGTAAGGAAGATAGTGGATTATGATGCAGATTATGTAGGGAAGATATAGGACTTCTATGGGACTTATGCAAAAGAATGGGGAGGCTTAGCCAAAAGCATGGACCATAGGGATGCGATGGGGAAGATATGTAGGATAATGGGTGGGGGATGGAAAAATAGAGGTAAGTGGGAATGGAATCATGACCAATGGTTGCACACATTGTGATAAAAATTGAAGCTTTTGATGTGGACGAGGTGTAGGAAGCAATGGAGATGTTTTCTTAGGAGATGGTGGACGAAGTGCTTTAGGTACCCACATAGACTTAGTATTTTTATGACTTTTATTTGGCTTGTGGGTTTTAGGACTTTGATATTTTTGAATGGAATGTGCATTTTGGATGGGAGGGGATGGTTGGGATTTTTGTGATGTGGATACCTCATTGGACTTGATTTCTTTTTGCTTAGGTACCCAAACCATTTTTTTTTTAGACTTTTCTTTTGGAGGTATGGGCTTATATAACTTTTTGGATGCATTTGGCTTTGACTTTTTGAAATTGTATTATAAGGTATTAAGACCTTTAGACTTTTTGACTTTATAAATAGAGGCATCCAACTTTTTATTTTTGAATCCGATGTGTTGGATGGAATGAGTGGAAGCTTTATGTTTACACAATGTGTGCATTTGTTGGTCATGACTAGGATATTTAGGGTATTTATGAATGATTGGAATATTAGGTGTTGGAAGTAATGGTGGCAAAGCGGATGGAGGGGTATTAGGAGTTGGAAGTAATGGTGGTAAATTGGATGGAGGAAGGTGTATGGTCACATGCTTTGGACATTTGTAGGATGACGGTGGTGGAATGGCAACATATACTTTAGGCATATGATAGGTTTTATGATGGAAAGTGGACTTAGAATGCATGGAGGAAGTACCAACATCTTGAGACTAGTTTCCTTGGGGTATGCAATGGACAATGGGACTAGGTGTAGGTGGAACACTAGACACGAGTTCCTTATTGGAAAGACCAAGTGGATATGATGGAGGACTTGCAATGGGGTCGATAGTGGATGATGGAGGATTATTAGGATCTTGATTAGCATTGTGTTCATTTAGATCCAAGGTATTTGTTTGATCTTCTATACTAGCTTGGGAGGCAAGTGTCTCATCAAGGGAAGTGGATGTTTGAAGGTCATGGATGGTGCTAGGTGGAGGCGAATTTGGAATATCTTGCTCATGGATAGGCTCTTCATCATTATGGATATCATCTTGATCATAAAAGAGATATAGATTATGGATAGGTTGGATGACAATGATTTGATCTTGATTAGGACTAGGGCTTGATGTTTCCACATGCTTAGGATTAGGCTCTTGACATACATATTGGGTTGCTTGAATGCAAGTAGAAGGGGATGACTCTTGGAGAGACTTGACATGTTCTAGATGGTCAACAACATAGGAGCATGATGGAGGTTGACTTGGATTTATGAGGGGAGACTCTTGACTTGGCCCAAGGGGTTGAGGATGACATGGTTGACTTGAAGGACTTGGCATGATGTTTGAGGACTCTTTTGTATGTTCAAGTATATGAGTTGAATGACATGGTGGCAATTGATTCCTTTCTTGTAGCCCTTGGGTCACATCCTTTGTAGGTGGATTGGTGGATTTAGATAATGCCATCAATTTATGTTTTAAATATCTAAATGTAAGGCATTGATTTGATGAAGGATTAGATGATGGTGGGGGTAATGAAGAGTTTGATGGGTGAGAAGGTGGAGAGGCCAATGGATTAGGACTAGGACATGGTGGATTAGGGATAAGCATTTGATTGGATGGTGGTAAGGGTGTATGGACTAGATTGGTGTTCCCCTTGTCAAAGGTGGCATTAAGACTTAAAGGCTCTTGATGTCGTTGCCAAGGTGGACTTGGGAAGCTACGTTGTTGTTGTGATATGGGTGGACATGTTGATGTGGCATTGACATGGAAGGTAAATGGGTTTTGTGGGCATGATGATGAAGGTGACACATAGGATTGTGGTGGAATGTGTTGAGGTTGGAATGGTGTTTGGACTTGTGATATGATTTGTTGTTGTGATGATGATGAAGGGGTTGAATAGGACAATGACTGTTGAAAGGTTGATTGATGTGGATAAGAGTTGAAATTAGAAGAGTTGTGATAGGTTGATGAAGGGGTAACATGATATGTGGATGGATGAGGTTGATATGATTATGTAAGTGACACATAGGGTTGATGTGAAATGTGTTGATGTGGTGATTGTTGGATTTGACAAGTGGCAATGAAATGATTGGCTTGAGCTAGGAGGTGTTGGATTTGAGGTGATTTAATTTGTTGACAATCTTGGAATAGGGTTTGAAGGCTTTGTATAGTTTGATGGTCTAGGGGTTTGGGTATTTGGTGAAGTGTTTGAAGGAGGTTTTGGAGTTGGGATGCTAGGGCTTTGTGTTTGAATGTGGGCATGGTGTCACACATGTGTGTAAGCTCTTGGGCATCAATTTGTTCCTCAAAGTATGCAACATCGTTCATGTCATTATTAGAAGTGGTAGGAGAAGCCCCTCGAAGTCTGATTTTATGTTTTGGTTTTGTTTCATGATTTGAACTAGAGAAAGAGACTCCTTGAATTATGACTTCAGGCTTAGGTTTTGTCTCATGATTTGGCCTAGATGGATAGTCCCCTTGGATTATGATTTTGGGCTTATGATTAGGATTTGGCTTGTTTATGATTATGACCATTTTGACAAGTGGTGACCAAGACTAGGTTGGTGATGGTGATGATGTGGAATGATTAGATTGGATGACTTGGATGGATTAGGATGAAATGGATAGGATGTGACTAAGAAGAGTGATTAGGATGAAAGTCATTGGATATAAATGTGTTGGAAGAATGTGTAGAGTGAATCATCTTTATGTGTTTGGTGTTTAGCTTGATTGGACAATGTTTAAATGAATGTTCACACAATACACACACAGGAATCACACACGCAAGACACATAAGCAAGTTTGAATTTTGGAATTTATGAATGTGATTATTAAGCACACACTTGAAGAAGACACATCAATAAGTCCTAGAACTAGGCAAGTGGGTATGGCCAATTAGGTCTCAAGCTAGTCTACACAAGGTTGACTAAGGAATTATTTGAAAGAAAAATCCTGCCACACAGCCGGGAGAAAGGGGTAACCCACCCTTCACCTTCACTTCCCAAAGGTATAAAGTTCTTTGGGGCTTAGCCAAGAGTGACAAGATTTTGACTTCCAAACAAGCGTGTCTTTCGATTCACACTTCGATTGAGGTCGTCCCTAGGGGTGATGAAATCCCCTAGCAGGCCTCCTATGAAGGGTTTGACAAAAGCAAATCAGGTGAGGTGTTTGTGATCACACACGCACTTGATTCACACTCACAATGATTAATTTCCCTTAGAAATGAAATGTTTGTATGCAAACAATAGAAGCACATGTTCTTTTTAACCCCAATTCAAATGTGTAGGAAGAAAATGGTTAATTTTAGACCCAATTTTGATATGTGATTGAAGACAAAATTTATTTTTAAGAGCCCAAATCCAAATGTGTTTGCAAACAAGGATTAATTTTATGCCCCAAATTGAAATGTGTGACAAACAAGATTAAGAAATGGAAGATGGGATATGTGCACCTGATTATTCGCTTTCCAATTTATTGTGTATGAATGATATTTCTGCCACTAAAACTCCTTATGATCACCCCTACAAAATCAAAAGAAATAATATCATAATGCAGCCATGAAAAAAATAAACTCATTAGAAAATTGCAATTTCAGATACATATTTTTCACATAGCCGAATTAGATTCGATTATTTGAAGACATTATTGATCTGAAAAATACAACATCAAAGAAGAGACTGATATTATTTTTCGGAGAGCTTTCCAGAAATGTAAAGAAGTCAGAAAAATTCCCTATTGTGCGCCCAATATTAATTTTTATTAAAAATCATAAAAAAATTATAAGAAATACAAAATAGCTCCAAAAATTCTGATTTTTTTACTGGAGGCGGAGGATCTAAGCAAATTTGTTTTAAACCCTAATTTCAAAAAATCTATTTTTTGACTAATAATTGCACATAAAAATTTAAAAACTAAAGAGTAGACCCCTGTTAAAATTAAAAGAGATTTCCAGAAATGTAAACATATCTGAAAAATTTGATTATTTACTCCCGAAATTAATTTTTTATTAAAAACAGAAAAATAATTATAAAAAATGAAAAACAGGTCCAAAAAATTTGATTTTTGGAATAAGAGCTCTTGATAGTGTCCACGACCTACAGAAAAAAAATTGTGAGAAAATACGAAGCCGTATGAAAGATATGGTCGAATCCTTGGAAACTAGGGTTTTGTCCAAAAATGATGCCAAACCTGCAACAAAAAGCTAACAAAACCTGCAATAAAAAGATCCAACTCCAAGATTTCTCAAAATGTGTTAAATATGTTGGGTTCACCAATGTAATCAATGGAAAATCAGATTTGTTAAAGGGGTTTAGCACAATAACATTAAAATCCCAATGAAATAACAAAGTACAAAGGAAATAATATGAAAACAAAAGGAACAATGTTACCCTAGGTCTTCATCTTCCATGCTTCACCTTTGTTACACCTCCTAGCTTGCTGTAAATAGAGATGCCCTCAGATTTCAAATGAGCAACTATGACTAATGACAAAGCCCTAAGCAAGTTTTGAAGGATTTTACTAAAAGAAATGACTTGACAATAGACTAGAATGACAATGACTGCAAATGACAATGACCATGAGTTGACAGAAAATGAGCATGAGATGGAGAGAAAGATCAAGAGAGCCAGAGACCAAGAGGGGGGCCAAATGAGAACAAAATTGCCATTTTATAAAAACTGCAATTTTGAATGTGTGGCCAGGATGAGAAGATGATAAAAACCCTAGGATCAATGATCAAGATTGAATGTTGCTGTGTGCATTAGGGTTAGGTCAAAATTAGGGCAAACGATAAGGATGAAGGGCTAAGATTGAATTATAAGATAATTCAATCAAGGGTCGAAATTAAATGAGATGTCAAAAGTCAAGAATTAAATTGGAAGATAAGGCTGGCACGGACAAAGAGGTTGCTAGAGAAATTAAATAATAAAATTTATTTACTCCAGGTGACCAGTAAATAATTAAATAATAAATATATTATTTAATTATAGAGGAATGTGACAAAAGGAATCATTTTGAATTAAATAATGATTTAATTCAAAACTCAAGAGAATTGGCCAAATTAAATAAATTAACTTTATTTAATTTAATGAGAGAAGAGGTTAATGAATAATTAAATAATTAAAATAATTATTTAATTATAGTAGAAAATGGACAAAAATCAAATAAATTAGAATCTATTTAATTTTTAAAAGAAGGGGACTTGCTTAGTGACGTAATTTAATAATCAAGAGGAATAAATGACAAAAGGGGAATTAAATAAATTAAGAAATTTATTTAATTAAAGGAAGACTTTAGGTAATTAATGACGTATTAGATAAATAAATAAAATTTATTTATTTAATAATCAAGGAGAAATAAATGAAAAAAATGAATTAATTAAATAATTAAAATTATTTAATTAATAGAAGAATTATGACTTTAGAAAATAATTAAATAATTAAAAATTATTTAATTATTAAGAATGAAAGGGGCAATGTTGAATAATCTAAGAGTTGCAAGCCTAGGACAATTTTATGTGTCTACACTAACAATTTTTCTTTAAATGACCTAGCTTACCATAGTACCAGCTATAGACATTGAAAATATACAGAGTGATATCACACTCTGATCTACTAACATTGTTTCTTTCTAAATCATCCCTGAGTCTAACTATTTAATCAAATTTCCTTATCTAATTAAATTCATCAATATTCATCTCTTAATTAAATAAACTATTTTATCTAATTAATTCACTTTTCCTTGTTAATTAAATCAATTCATCTGATCTAATTATCCTTATTTAATTAAATAATCAATTTATTTGATTAAATCTCTAAAGTCTATCTGTTAAATTAAATAAATTAAAACCTTATTTGATTTAATCTAACACCATCCCTTTTAATTAAATAAATCAAAATCTTTA
>VDFB02159789.1:0-16536 GCA_007258455.2 Sequoia sempervirens
CTTCTTTATCTTTAGAGCCTTTCTGATCTGTAATCATTTCATTAAGCTTAGTAGAACTCATCTTGAATTTGTCTTCATGACTCCTTGCTTTCTCTAGACTTGATCTCAGATTCACAACTTCTTTTTCAAGCCTTGTACATTCCTCGTATTTTCTTTTCACCATTGTATTCAAGTATTCTTCAACTCTTTTCTTTTTTTAAACTTGCACCTTTAAAAAAGTGATAGTTTCATTTGCTTGCTTCAATTGTTCATTGAATTTCTTATGTCTTTCTCTGAACTTCTTGATTTTCTCTCTTAATTTCCTGATGCATTCATTTGCTTCTTTGATATTTTCTTTTAGATCTTTATTTTCTCCTTCAACCCTTTCAAGATCTTAAAGAGAAAATTTGAGTTCTCCATCTTTTTCAAGCATGCAATCTTCTTCTATGAATCCAATAGCAAGAATCTCTTCTAGACCTCATAGTGGGTAGTCTCTTCTAATAGACATGTGTTCAACCTCCAAGATCTTCCCTAAGCAGTTAGGATCCTTCCAAGGAACCAAGATCTTATACTAATTGTTGAACACCCAGAATACTGGGGGGGGGTAAATCAGTATTCTTTTAAACCTTTCAAACATTTAAACATCCAACAACATCACATAACAAATGAACACCATTATTTTTTACATGGAAAATGCAAAATGAGAAAAACCATGGTGAGGATTAGCTCACAATATAGTATAACCAGTTATAGTATATTTACATAAGTGCTTATTGCAGGTGGACTCATTGTCCACTAAAATAAGAAAAGAGATAGAAGAATTTTTTTAGCTCATAGCCTAGATTGAACTATTACAATTGCATCTATCATATGCATGAGATATAGTTCCAATGAAACTCAATAAACTAACTTTACACACCTCATTTGATTCTAATCTAACAGTTTGCTTTCCTCTGCATTCACATCACTCTAATATTCTACTCAACATTCACAACTTAAATTTGCAATATATTCACATCATTCACATTGCTTTCATGCAAAACTTATATCAAAACACTAAAAATGATCTAGCTTATATATCCACTTTATCTATAACATCTATTAGGTCGGCCTAATTAGATGTATCATACAAAATATACAATATATGACTTGTCGGGTGAAATCCTTCCACACATGCCTCACACCAAGATTAAATCCTTAAAAAAAATGAAATAGGTTGGCATGGACCTATAATAGCTCTGATATATTTCTACATTACTTAACCTTTTCATACCTTCACACCTCTTAGGTTAGCACCATAAAAGGCCTAATACAAAAATTCTCCAATTGTATACCCATATTAGGACGTGTGGACCTCAAAATCCAATGCCATTTGGAATTCACGTGCTATTGGCATCTCCCAACCTTAAGTACACAAAACTAAAGTCCTATCCACAGAGAAGTGCAGACTCTCCAACTCATATGCATTGTACAGGAAATGATTGTAACTGCCAGGTCAAACTTTTGTCATTCATAACTTTCAAAACAAAAGCAAAAACAAGATGGAATTCTGAAATTAGATGCTTCTACCAACCAAAAACATTATGCTAGAACCACAAAGAGAAATGTTAATCCATGGACTAGTGTAGACCCAAAAACTAGATGCTTTGTCACACAAAATTAGCATAATTGACACTTAGTCAATTTCCATCACAATTGGATTCACCAAATCAAACATTCTTGAAAAAATTTCTTCCACAAATATCCCAAAAAATGTTAGAACCGACAAAAATGAGATGCACCATGATCTCCATATCAAGATACAATGTTTACATAAATGACAAAACTACAACACATAATAGTATACCTTGTACTCATCCCTCATCCTCATGTTACCAACAACAACATCAATGAAAAACTCCCCATTCTTCCAACACCATCTATATTATTTTGGCCCCAACAACAAAATGGTACACTTATTCCTATCTTGGTATTTCCATCACCACATGGAATCTACATTTCATGACTTGGTGTTTCCATATCCCTACCTGAAACTTACATTTTTCATCATTTTAGGTCTTTATGATTTTTTTTTGGTTTTTCTTGGTGAACTCGAAGTCACTAGTATGCTTTTTAATCATTGCTAACTCTCTATTTGCATATTTTTTGATGATTTCATGGGAATTTTATTAATGCATCATTATACAATGCAATTTCATACTTTGATGTTTTGGTCTTGGTTCGATGCGTACATTTGTAGATCAACATTTTTGTATACACTAATTAGTTCCTTTACGGGTAATTCTGGTAAACACAAAATCCACATTCCATCATGTCTATGTTTTACTTAATACTTCTATTTTGGCATTGACATTTATATTTTTCTTCTTGCACAATCATCTTGTTTAAAATTATATCATTTTCTTGGTTTTGTGCTAATCCTTGTTGTAACTTGTGGCATTATCCCTATTTTACAACTTATCACTTATCCAAGTCTTTTGTGAAATTACCAACTTGTTTGTTGTAGGTCAGCTTTTCCAAGGACCAATCATTTATCACTAGTGTAGTTGCACATTTATATGCTAAGGGAATGAATATTTTCTTATGTTTCTTGTGATAAAATCTTGGTGTGTATTCTCTCCTTGCACCAAAAAAGTGATCTTAGAGATCAAAAGCACCATCTTATTATCTTTTGTTAAGTTTAAATCCAAAGGGGATTAAGTCATGTATATTCTCTTCTTGCATCATAAGTCAATATTTGAGATGAAAGACATTTGATCTTCTTTCCTCTAGTATGTTTTCCCTTGGATTTCATCACCATAGGGGATGATCCAAATCCATGTGTACCAACAATATATAGAAATTGAGATTACAATAAAAAGACTCACCTCAAAGGAGGGATATCATGTTTGGAACAACCTTGTAGATCCTCTAAAATACTTTGAATCCATATGGCTTGACAACTTGCTGATGCTACTGTAATATATTCTACTTTTGTAGAAGAGAGAGCCACAGTTACCTATTTTTACTACTCTAAAATACAACTCCAAAACTAAATGAGAAAACATAACTAGATGTTTATTTTCTATCATCCACAAAACTAGCCTAATTAGAATCCATGTTACGTGATGGGCCCAAACATTAGTTAATTTTCTTATACATGTTCATACACTATGTTATCTTTTATCCTTATTATGCAACCTTGAACCTACTTTAAAGTATATGCAAATATGATTATGATGTAATGGTTAATAAATTATTTATATGTGGATATGTATGAAATGTGATTGATACATGTTCTTATCTATGGTTGTTAGTATTTTGTGCATGTTTTGTGAACTAACTCTTACAACTAGAGGAGGTGGATTGTAGCCCGCAACAACTTCAAGGTGCAACCTGAAGCCAAAGGAGTTCCTAGACAACAAAATAGGGGAGGTTGTAGAATGAATGGAGCACAACACATACAACATGGAGGCACTTAATGAAGATAGTTGTGCATCATTATGATGTCTAATAAAGACACTGGAGGAGATGAATCCTATTACAATTGGGATTCTAACATAACTCATTTGAGTATTGAACGTGCCAATTTTGTTGCAATAGAGTCACAATCCTATTTGTACTCTTCTTCCTTTTAAATTGCAATTTATATTATTGATTCATTATCATGCTCTGATATATAGGGAGTGGTGATTAACAGTTTCATTTTAGAGTCCTATTTTAATAAAATCCCCCATGCCTATATGTATAGCTTGACAGTTGAGGTTATAAGAGTTAGTTGGTTTTTGTTTCAGAGCGAATATAGTTTCCAGATACTTTTCAGTTAGTTGTTATTCCTTATGGATAAATTTTTTATTGTTCACTCATGGTTTCAATGAATAAGATATCTCATTAGAATCTTATGTGATCTTTTGGATTATGCAATGAATTGTTTGGGTTATCATGATTGCATTGATCTAAGAAGTTAGATTTGGTTTAGATTATTGAAGACAACCACTTGAGCAAGGGTCACTCAAGTTAACTATCCTTCACTCCATTTCCTATTATTTCACTTTTTTTAAAGTAGTTATTCATAAATACAAGTTATGTTAATAGATTCTATTTATTATAGTCATTAATGGATTCATGAATAATTCTTGTTTCTCAATTATATTGTAATTGCTTGAGTGTGTTATACTCTAGAGTGTAGTATAGGTTTAGTTATTAGTTTCAGTTAATTTCCAACATTCATTTCTTTTTGTAGTAATTAGTTAGTCTTATACTATAGGTACTCATAGCAATAGTGCCAGCTTTACTTTCTTTATTGTTTTGTAGTTTTATGATTTTCAAACAAGTGTAGCATCTGTAATAGGATGAATTAGGTAAGCTTAAGTCTTTGAAAGTACATACATTTCCAGTACCATCACAAGCTTACTAGCCCTAGTCGATAATTTAATGAAGCTCTTTACAAAAGTTTAAGTGGACTGTTTAGTTAGGTTTTTCCTTTGAATTATGTGATTGCCATCATGTTTACTAGACATTAGTAGGGACTCTATATAACCAGCTAGCTCAAACTTATCAGTGGGAGAATAATGAATGCCAAAATTTGTTTACCACTCACATACCTTAAAATTATCTTTGTAGTGCACACCAATGAGACTCATGTGGATCCTACATGAACCAAGAGATGAGGCTCACAACATACATAGTGTTGGGTCTAGTTGTAGTTAGGTACATAAGGCTTCCAACCAATCTTATGTATAATGTAGCATCCACTTTCGAAATTGCATCTTCCTTGGTTAATTTCTCACCAAGAGCTATAGGGGTTGCAATTGCAGTGCATGACACCATTCTAAACTACTTCAATAAATCACCCACATACTTGGTTTGACAGATAAAAATACCTTTAGATTTTTGTTGCACCTCCACACCAAGAAAATAATGCATGATTCCTAGATTTGACATTTCAAATTCTTGTTTCATTTCTTGTTGAAAATTTTCCATGAGTGTTGGACAATTACTTGTATAAATAACATCATCAACATAAAGGAAAAATATAAGAATATCATTAACAATACATTGGACATACAAAGTGGGCTCTGATTGGCTTCTTTTGAATCCCTTTTCATGAAATAAATATCAATTCTAGCATACCAGGCATGAGGAGCTTGCTTCAACCCATAAAGATATTTTTTCAACTTGTAAACTAAGTGTTCTTTTCCTAAAATTTCATAACCCATAGGTTGTTCCACATATACTTCCTCATCTATATAATCATTAATAAATGTTGATATTACATCCATGTAATATACTAACCATTTGTATTGTGGAACAATAGGCAATATAATCTTGATTATATCAAGTCTGACAACTGGAGCGAAGGTTTTTGAATAATCTACTCTACGTGTTTGTGAAAACCCCTTGCTAACTAATCTTTCCTTATGGTGTTCTACTAAACCATTTCCATGATATTTGATTTTCTGAATCTATTTTTCACCAATCTCCTATTTATCTTTAGGAAGTTGCACTAATTCCCATGTATTATTTTATCAATTGCATGCATCTTTTCATTCATAGCATCAATCCACACTTGTTCTTCGACAACTTTGTCATACATAGAAGGTTCATATTTAATTGTACTAAGAAAAGAAAAAAAATTAATTAGATTCACATTAGAACTCCTTTGATAAATTTCATTTAAACTGTGTACCTTTTGTGAAGAGCTTGGACTGGATGATGGACCTGAACTATCACTTGAAGAGGAACTTGATGAATTTGGTGAACTTGTGCTAGAACTTCCACTTGATATTGTGGGGAGAGGAGGAACTTGATCATCTTCAATAATCATGATTAGTGGTGTTGTTTATTGAACTCATTTTTTCCATTTTCATACTCCCCCTTCATAAAAAACCACATCTCGACTAGCAATCCATTGTTTTATGCCAGGATTGTAACATCTATATCTTTTAGTTGCATCTAAGTGTCCCACAAAAAATATAAAGTTGGGATTTTACATCCAACTTCTTCCACTTATGAACTATAACATGAACATATGTGGGAGAACCAAATACTCAAAGATGAACCACTAAAGTCTTATGAGGTCACTCCAAGCTTCCTTCTGAGTGATGTTTTCCACTACTTTTGTGGGAATTCAGTGTTGGGAAAATGTGTCTCAGCCTTGCAATTAAATAAAGGTTATTGTTGATAAGATATATATATATCCTAGTTACACTGATAGGTGTACTATACATGGGAGCACGAGGTGGAGGGAAGGAGTGGGATGCATGTCAACATTTTTTTTTTAACTTTTTCAGAAACTGCTAAATGGAGAAAAACATAAAATAAATGCTATATTATAAATCTAGACCATTAACTATTAGGTTTTAGATCTAATGGTGAATTTTTTTTGGTCTATCTTGCCCTAAAAGGTAACCCTATTTTATGAGGGAATTGTACTACAATTGTAAACGATGATGTATTATGAGAGTCTAATAGCGGTCATGTTGTCTCTAAATCTCTGGTGGTGATACTCCTATGAGAAGCTTGCTCTGCAAGTATATTGTAATAATTTTTATTTCTAAATAATATATTGGGTGGCTTTCGGAGTGTGGGGTTTTTCTCTCGAAAAGGTTTTCCCAATGTAAATCAATGTGTTGTAGTATACATGATATTTATGTTTATTTATGTTTAATTTTTTGTAATTGTTGAAGATCTGTAAATTTTTGCATTATTCTCCTCTCAATATTAGTGTAGAAAGTTGTTTTGCTACCTTAGCTTCCTTACAAGTGGTATCAAAGCTTGATCACCTTTGGTTTTAGTTGTGGGTTGTTTGGTTTTTTGAAATAATCCAACTTTGAGTGTGAGCTTGTGCCAAAGATACTTTGTGATCTTGTTGTAGGAATTTTCATATGACAAGTTCATCAGAGAGAATAGAGGTGGATAGATTTTCTAGAAATATTTTTGAGGCGTGGAAGCTAAAGATGGAAGATTTGTTGATAGATCAAGATTTGTGGGATGTTTTTGATGAGAATGTTTTAAGGCCTACAAATGATACTCAGGCAGCTCAGTATGATGTTATAGACCATAAAGCCAAGGGTCTAATAAGATTGTGCTTGGAAGATTCTATTTTAATTAATTTTAATGTCCATGAAGAGACCTCTACATAGAAACTATGGAAGAAACTTGGCGATATGTATCAATCCAAATCTTTAGTGAACAAGATTTTCTTGAGGAAGAAATTATATTCCTTGAGAATGGAAGAGGATGGACAAATTAAAAAACACCTAGAAGAATTCAATATGTTATGATATTGCTATCAGGATTCAACCGTGTAGTTTCGAGTGAAACTCATTGACCCATGTTTCATGAGTAGTGGTTCAACAAGAACCCATCTCTCATGATATCGAATGGTCCACTTAGCACTCATTGCATCTAGGTGATGCTCATAGAGGTGAAGCACTGGTCTGTCCCGGAAGGTCACCCATCCCGGAAGATCAAAGCTCCAGCTCAAGCGCGCTTAACCGGGGAGTTTTCTCCAAGGTTAAGCCCGTTTGAGTTGTTACCCCATTTGCAAAACCTTCAGCAAGTGTTGTGCCTTATGAACCATTCATAATAGAGCCCCTTTGGCTCATCAATTGATAAGTAGGAGGTATTTTTCCACAGCGTGTCAAATTATGATATTGCTATCAGGATTCAACCGTGTAGTTTCGAGTCAAACTCATTGACCCATGTTTCATGAGTAGTGGTTCAACAAGAACCCATCTCTCATGATATCGAATAGTCCACTTAGCACTCATTGCATCTAGGTGATGCTCACAGAGGTGAAGCACTGGTCCGTCCCGGGAGGTCACCCATCCCAGTACTGCTCCAGCTCAAGCGCGCTTAACCAGGGAGTTTTCTCCAAGGTTAAGCCCGCTTGAGTTGTTACCCCATTTGCAAAACCTTCAGCAAGTGTTGTGCCTTATGAACCATTCATAATAGAGCCCTTTAGCTCATCAATTGATAAGTAGGAGGTATTTTTCCACAGCGTGTCAAATTATGATATTGCTATCAGGATTCAACCGTGTAGTTTCGAGTCAAACTCATTGACCCATGTTTCATGAGTAGTGGTTCAACAAGAACCCATCTCTCATGATATCGAATGGTCCACTTAGCACTCATTGCATCTAGGTGATGCTCACAGAGGTGAAGCACTGTCCGTCCCGGGAGGTCACCCATCCTAGTACTGCTCTAGCTCCAGCGCGCTTAACCAGGGAGTTTTCTCCAAGGTTAAGCCCGCTTGAGTTGTTACCCCATTTGCAAAACCTTCGGCAAGTGTTGTGCCTATGAACCATTCATAACAGAGCCCTTTAGTTTCGAACATCGATGCGGTAGTATTTTCCGCGTCAAAATTGGCGATAGCCGCTATCGTGATCAATCGTAGTTGAAGTCAGTTCATTGACTCCATACCATGAGTAGTGGTTCGGGTCAAGAACCCACCATGCATATCGACGCAGTTCACTTTGCTACTATTGCCTAGTGAGCCACAGGTGAAGCACACTGCCCCGCCCAAAGACGCTTCCAGCCAAACGCTATCAGGAGCTTTCCGCTGTTAAGTTCACGGAGCAGCACGACAGTAAAATGCCAGTGTTTGAAATCATTCACAGCCCCTTTTTCATGACTGATAGTAGGAGGTATTTTTCAGTGAAGGCAAGTCAACAGATACATCGTGATCTCAACCGCGTAAAGGCGGGTCACGAGTTTGACCCAAACTACTACGGCTGAATCCTCGACAGCATCATAATTCCGGACACCGCGGAACACCTCCTACCTCATCACCCGATGAGCCAAAGCGCCTCATTGGCGAATGGTCTATAAGGCACAACACTGTCAAGGTTTTGGTAATGGGGTAACAACTCAAGAGGGCTTAACCTTGGAGAAAACTCCCTGGTTAAGCGCGCTTGAGCTGGAGCAGTGCTGGGATGGGTGACCTCCCGGGACGGACCAGTGCTTCACCTCTGTGAGCATCACCTAGATGCAATGAGTGCTAAGTGGACCATTCGATATCATGAGAGATGGGTTCTTGTTGAACCACTACTCATGAAACATGGGTCAATGAGTTTGACTCGAAACTACACGACATAATTTGACACGCTGTGGAAAAATACCTCCTACTTATCATTCAATATGTTGTCAAAATGGATGAGGAGGAGAAATTCCATATCTTTCTTTGTTCCTTTCCTGATTCATGGGATTCTCTTGTTATGGCTTTTGGGAGTACTTCTATCATTTTGAAAACTAAAAATGTAGTGGATTCTTTGATTTCTAAAGAGATGAGGAAGAAGGTATCCATCACTACCAAGGAGGCCCTAAATATTCATGAAAGACCTAAGGGAAAAGGAAAGAAGAATGAGAAGCATGAAAAATATAAGTCCAAGGGGAGATCTAAATCTTGTGGAAAGTACAAAGTTATTTGTTAGAATTGTGGTAAGCCTGAACATGTTCGTAAGGAATGAAAAGAAGAAAAGAAGGAGAATAAGAAGACATTTGATTCTGACTCTGAGTCTAAGAAGGAAGATGGCGACACATTCATTGTAGCTTTGGAAACTCATGTAGGTAATGATGCATGGTTAATTGACTCAGGATCATCTATCCATATGACCTTTAATAGAGATTGGTTTTCTAAATATGAAGAATTTGATGGAGGAAAGGTGTACTTGGGTGATGATTCTTATTTAAATATTGTTGGCCATGGTAAAGTTAAAATCATGTTTCCTAATGGTAGGATAAAAAGGATTAATGGTGTGTTTCATATCCTTGGATTAGCATGAAATCTATTATCTATGAGAAAACTAATAGATAGGTGTACATGTAGTATTTTTTGATGTGGGATTTAAGATGGATAGAGGTACTTTGGTGATTGCTAGATGTTTTAGATATGGCACATTGTATAAGCTTGATGTATGCACTATTGAGTGAAATTGTAATTTTATGAAAATTATTTATATGGAGGAGGTGAGGGTTTCACCTTCAACAGATGGTCAAAGCTTCTGGGTACCCAAGGGTCCTCTTTCTTTTGAATCAAAGTTACTTGTAGAGAAAACTATGTTATGGCACTAGAGACTTGGCCACATCAGAGAAAAGGGTCTAAAAATATTGATAAATAAAAACCTTTTTGAAGGTTTGTTTGATTGTAATCTTGAATTTTATTTCTATGAACATTGCATTTATAGAAAATAAAACTATGTTCAGTTTTACTCGATTTCTCATAAATCTTGTGGTGTGTTAGATCTTATTCATTCAGATGTATTTGGTCTTGTAAATGTTCTTTCTATTAGTAAATCCACATATTATGTTTCTTTTATTGATGATTACGATAGAAGGATATGGGTATACTTTCTAAAGAGTAAATTTGAAGTTTTCAGTTGACTTAAAGAATTTAAAGCAATGGTTGAGTTGCAGACTGGAAATAAAATATTTTTTTTGAGGAATGATAATGGTAGTGAATTTCTCTCTAACTTTTTTGATATATTTTGTAAATATTACAATATTCATAGAAAAATCAACTATGTATTCTCCAAAACAAAATACAGTTGTAGAAAGAATGAACTGGACAATGATGGAGAAGGCTAGGAGTATGTTGAGTGGTGTTGTTCTAGAACAAAGGTTTTGGGATGAAGTTGTTGCCACTAGCTATTAATTAATCAATAGGCCTCCTACATCAACTGTTATTGATAAGATTCCTTTAGAGGCATGATCGGGTCGCAAGCCTTCATTTTAAGACATCTTAGAGTTTTTGGTTGCGAGGCATATGCATAGGTGCCAAAGGAGAAGTAGACAAAGTTTGAGAACAAGGCTTTGAAATGTATTCTCATCAGATAGAGTTATGGTGTGAAAGGATACAATCTTTGGGATCCTATTGCATAGAAGGTAATATATAGTAGAAGTGTTATTTTTAGATAAACTAAGCCTTCTTATGTTACATTCTACCCAGAACAAAGTAAACAAGAAGATGTGATTCAATTAACTTCGACACTTGAGAAAGTTGAATCGAGGCCCATGGATATATAGGAAGTTGAGGAGAGCTCATCTAGCTCTGAATCTTCAGAAGAGCAGGAAGAACCTCCAACTCAACTTGTTCATAGGTCTACAAGGCATAGACAACCACATGAAAGGTATTGACTTGATGATTGGAGATGCATTTTTACTTTGAATACTAACATGGATGAACCTAGATCTATAGAAGAGGCATTAGGTATGAATGATGTAGAATCCTGGAAGATTGCTAAAGATGAAAAAATGGCATCTTTGAAAAAGAATGATACATGGGATCTTGTACCACTACCTAAAGAATGAAAGCCTATTGGTTGCAAATGGGTGTTCAAGAAAAAGATTGATTCATATGGATGTATTGATAAGTACGAAAAAAGGTTGGTTGTGAAAGGTTACTCTCAAGTTGAAGATTTTGATTATGGTGAGATATTAAAATATCCTATTACAAAAATGACATCCATCATATTTTTGCTTTCTATTATTGCTACTTATGATTTAGAGGTTGATAAAATGGATGTGAAAATTTCTTTCCTTCATGGTGACTTGGAGGAGGATATTTATATGACATAGCTAGAGCACTATGTGGTAAAAGGTAAAAGGAAATTGGTTTTCAAATTGAGGAAATCTTTGTATGGCTTAAAACAAAATCTTAAGATGTGGTACCGTAAATTTGATACATATCTGTTGAGTTTGGGATTTGAGTGCTCTAAATTAGATCATTGTGTTTATTATAAAACTATTGGTGATCATTTCTGATTTATCAAACATTATATGTTGATTATATGTTATTTATTGGCAAAGGGAAAGGTATGATTTCAAAATAGAAATCTCAACTTGCTGCTAAATTTGAAATGAAATACCTTAGTGTAGCTAGACACATTCTTGAGATGAAAATTAAAAGAGATAAGTGAATAGAAAGCTATTACTTGGCCAAAGTAAGTGTTTCAATTCAATTTTTCAGAGATTTAACATGCAAGATTGCAGACCATTGTGTGTTCCCCTTTCTATTGAAACAAAGTTATCTATTTTAGATTATCCAACATCTCCATCGAAAATGGAAGACATGAGCAGAGTGCCTTACTAGAGTGTAGTTGGAAGTTTGATGTATGTTATGGTTTGTACTAGACCTGACATTTCCCTTGAGTAGTGGGAGTTCTTTCTAGATATATGTCTAATCCTGGAAGAGTTCATTGGGATGTAGTTAAAAGAGTGTTCAAATATTTGCATGGTACCTTAGATTATTCTTTGTGTTATCATAGTAATATGACTGAAGATGATATTTCCCTTGATATTCACAATTATGTGGATTCATATGGGGTAGGTGATATTGATATTAGATGATCCACCAGTGCTTATGTGTTTACTTTATTTGGTGGTACAATTAGTTGGACAAGTAAGCAATAGGTTTTGGTTGTTTTTTCCACTACTGAAGTAGAGTATATGGTAGCTACTCATGCTTGTAAAGAAGCCATTTGGCTTAAGAGACCGTGTCCAAGTATTAGAATAAAATAAGGTACGGTTAAAATTTATTGTGATAGTCAAAGTGTGATATATCTAGCCAAAATCCTGACATTTCATGCCAAGACCAAGGACATTGATGTACAATATAATTTTGTTCGAGATATGGTCAAAGATAGCAAGATGAAACTAGTTAAGTTAGAGACTTTGATGAATGTTTTTTATTATTTAACTAAGCATGTGAGCATAGAGAAGTTTAGATGGTGTTTAGGGACTATGGCCCTTTCAGCCCCTAGCAATTAAGAGATAATGTTTACTCCCTCACGTGGCCACTCTTGTAAGGTGTTTGACAAGTGGGAGATTTGTTGGGAAAATGTGTCTCAACCTTGCAATTATATAAAGGTTATTGTTGATAGGATATATGAATATATATGTATTTCCTAGTTACACCAATAGGTGTAATATACAATGGGAGCAGGAGGTGAAGGGGTGGAGTGGGATGTGTGTAAACATTTTTTTGTTAATTTTTTTAGAAAACTCTTAAATGGCCAACATACATTAAATAAATGATATATTATAAATCTAGACCATTAATTATTAGGATTTAGATCTAATGGTGGATATTTTGTTGTTCCATCTTAACCTAGAAGATAACCCTAGTTTATGAGGCTGTTGTACTACAATTATAGATGATGATGTATTCTAAGAGTTTGATAGCAGTCATGTTGTCTTTGAATCTTTGGTGGAAATACTCTTGTGAGAAGCTTGCTCTACAAGTATATTGTAATCTTGGTGATTTTTGAATAATATATTGGGCGGCTTTTGGAGTGGGTTTTTTGCTCTCGAAAGGGTTTTCCCCACATAAATCATTTTATTGTAGTATGCATGATATTTATGTTTATTTTTGTTTAAGTTTCTATAAATGTTGAAGATCTATAAAGTTTTACATTATTCTCCTCTCAAGATTAATGTAGGAAGTTGTTTTTCTACCTTAGCTTCCTTACATTTGATTCAAAATATATATTGTCATTGCAACTGCTTCTCCCCAATAACAATTTGGAATAATGGTATAGTTCTTCCTTTCTACAATATCATTTTTTTGGGGGGTATAAGTTATAGTAAGTTGTCTCTTAAGTAATGCCATGAGTTACCAAAATTAGCAAACTCTTTGGAAGTGAATTCTCCCTCTCTATCTCTTCTGAGTATTTTGAGAGAATACGAACTTTATTTTTTTGTAATACCCTTAAAGTGCTTGAAGAATTCAAATGCCTCAAATTTCTTCTTAAGAAAATAAACCCATGTGTGGTGAGAGAAATCATCAATAAAAATAAAAAATAAAGATTCTTACCCAATGATTCATCTTGCATGTTACAATAAATATCTACATGCACAAGCTCTAGTGGATATTTTTCCCTCCATGATTTATTCACTAGAAAACTATCTTGATGTTGCTTTCCAAGTGCACATCTTGAACAAACTTATTTTTTCCTGAATCACAGGAAGTCGTCTAACCATGTTCTTCTTATGAAGCAAACTTAATTCTTAAAAATTCAAATGACAATAATGTTGGTGCCATAACCATAAATCATTCTTGGTTTCTTTGAGGGAATGCATCTTTATAGAAACAAATGTGAGAGGAAATAATCTATTCTATGTTAGACATGCCTTTCCTACAAGATGATGGTTAGCCGATTTATTAAATATTTTGTAGCAGTTATCTTCAAACACAACCTTATAATTTTTTGCTACAATTTTCCCAATACTTAAAATGTTATGATAATTTTGGCACATGCAAAGTTTCATGAATAAATGTAGTTTCTCCTTCCTTAGTTTTCATTGCAAGGGTAACTTTTCTCATTACTTCAACCTCCTTATCATCACCAAGTTTTACTTGACTTCTCACAAATTCATCTAATTTGACAAAGAGATTAGATTTACTTGTCATATAGTTTGAGCATCTACTATATAATAGCCACACATATTTGTGATTTTATTTTTCCAAATTACATGTAAAGAATGTGGAATGCTTTGAATATTCAAAAGACTCTTCAATATAGTTGGCTCTTGACTTATTCAAATCAAATTATTTCTTTATGCATTCAAATTCATAGTGTCCATGCCTTTCATAATATCGACACTGGATGCTTTTACAATCCATAGAACTTCTTCCTCTTCCTCTTCCTCTGCCTTGTCCTTTGTTATTAGAAGAAGACTCACCTTGATATTTATTTGTGTGAAATGGAGGAGTTGTAAAATTTTATTCAGTTCTTACAATAGACTGGAAGGCTTGCAATAGGTTCTCTATAAAATGTTGCATACGATCCTCATGAGATTGCAAAGAACCTATCAACTCTACAAATTTGAATGTTGTTAGATGTTTACTTTCTTCAATGGATGGGTATGTGCAGGATCATCATGGAAAAAACATGTCCTTAAGTGGTGAAAAATTTAGAAAAATCAGAGTTAGGCAACTTGACATAAAAATTTGAATAAGTTATCTATATTATTTCAAAAATATGTAAGAATGGAATCTGTAGAAAATTGAATGTGGTTTCTAAACTACTATGTTTATTTTTTTAAAATCCTATTTGGTAGAATTTGAAATTTAAATCATTAGTACCTTAAATTTAGGAAAAATAAGAAGTAGAGTGTATCTAGCTTGTGACCCTAACCACAATAAAATGATAATATTTTTTTTTGTATAAGTAGAGGAATCATGTATCGATGGGAGTGCATATTATTTTTTATGAGAAGTACTTTTCCAGAGTAAAATAATTAATTATACATTTTTTATTACAACTTTAAAAATGCATAAAACTCATATATCTAATAACCAACAACTTAGTCAGAGCTTCATAAAATTCATTTTTTTTTTTTGAAATCCTACCAGTATGCAAAGCATAGAGATGTAGTAGTACATGTTTTAGATTCAAAATGTGATACGTTGAAAACTATAAGATGTTTTCAATCTGACCTATCTGAAGATTAGGACTTAGTTATGAATAAAATAGAAAATGGAATGTAATTATTTATTAAATTCAAAGTAAAGCATAATTTATATTGGTGGAAAGCTGAGAATCTCCTTTAAAAACCCTTTTCATTTCATCAATTTTGGATAAAACAAAATTCGTCGGCTACATACCCATCATATCACCAGTTTTTAGCCTATCATGATCCTGCACATACCCAGATATGACCACTGAATTGAATTTTGGAGGAAGGGATATCAAAATATTTTCTATAAATTTTTTCTTTGTGACACTTTCCCCTTGAGTTTTAAGATGATTCATAATTCTTTGGATCCTAGTAATAAATTCTTGAATAGATTCAACTTCTTTCATCCTTAAATTTTTAAAATATCTCCAAAGGGCTTGAAGTCTTACCAATCTTACTTTGTTAGATCCTTGGTATGCAGTTTGTAGATCCTCCCATGCATCCTTTTACTTTTTCATACTAGCTATACAAAGGAAAATTGACATATCTAGTGTAGACTAGATGGCAAATAGATCTTGATTGTCCTTTTTATCTTCTTTCAACTGATTTCATTGATTTGTTGTTAAAGTATTCAAAGAATTCTAATATGTAGGTTCTATGTATCCCACTTATACTAATTCCCAAAGATCTTGGGATAATAGTAGGATCTTCATCTTTATACTCCAATATTCATAGTTGTCTCTGGAAAACAGTGAAAGCTCAAATGGAAAATTACCACCACTTTCCATTCTATTTTTCTTGGAGAACATTGTTACACTACGGCTTGCAACAAAAAAAATTCCTACAACTAAATCTAATACCAATTGAAGAATTGAAAACTAAAACTCTTACACAATAGTGAAAAGTGAATTGAAACAATTATTCAATATATTAACCAATAAGAAAAACTTAATAACTCTAAATAGAAATGTTGAAAATAATTAACTATATTATTCAACTATGCTAAACTGATATAATCAATTCTATATAAAGAATTTGAAGACAAAAACAAAACAAAAATCTCATGCGATGAGGCTACTGGGAAAAAAAAAGCTAGGAAATCTTAAGAAAATAAAGCTAAGAAATAAAACTAAAATAGAACTACAAGGTGATCCCACAATACTGGTTTACAATTTT
>VDFB02159790.1:0-14039 GCA_007258455.2 Sequoia sempervirens
AATGCAAGATTATGATTACTAAGCTCTACTTTAAGAATCTAGATGAATTCCCCCTGATTACTATGATCAACAGAAATGATTTAATCCCTACTTGAGAGAACCAGTCAATTAATCACACAGATACAACAAATGTGCACCGATAAACTAAGAATAAACTTGTTATTTCAATTTAAACAACCAGAAAAATCAACTTGGAGACAACTTTAGCAATGCTTTTCAATAAATTCAACATACAATTGATACCAGAAACAACCTGCCACACCAGCTGATTTTATTTGAAACCACCATTTAAAATCATGCACATAATCTCTGAAAAGAGAAAATTATCCTACTGTAGCCATCTGACTACCTATTTATTTTTTGTCTAAAATATGATATGTATATGATTACAATCCAGGGGCATATTTATACCCAGCATGAGAAAACCAAACACTTCAAAATCATGTCGGCCTGACCCATATTATCCAACCGTTACAATCGGGCACTCATGTCGGCCCTTAACAGAATTTAGAATTTCACAAATGTCGGCCCATAGTGTTTGAATATAATTTCTGAGCCATTATTTGAGAACATCATAGCATTAGGTATGCCAAAGGAAAAATAATGTCAATCGCTGCTACCCAAGTTCCCCTGTGTTATCCGCCTTCGCCGTGACCATCCGCATGTTATATCGAACTGTATTCCTCACGTGCTTTTCATTCACTTTGTTCACAGTCGCTATAGCACATTGCTCTCGGGGAGACCTCTTGTAGATGTCACTTCGTTCTATAGAAAGCCTCGAGCCACAATGTATCACCAAGACATCAATATCCTTATACCGATAGAAGCCTCCGTCTTCATGTTTGTCGCTATAACCTGTGACTGTCGAGGAAACCCTATGTAGACAATATAATGTTTCACCGACAGCTTCGAAGTCAACCCGAGCACATACCAATTCACCAAGACAACATAATACTTTTGCCAAAAGCCATTCATTAGATTTTGTGTCGCTGTGACCACCATACCTCCCTGCCGACAAAGCTACCATCGTAATCCATTTGGCAAGACCTTCCAAAATCGGGGAGACGTCCCATAGAAGACTCCAAGTCACACCGATAGTCACCCCGGGACCACATGCCAAAGTAAATAAGTCACACCAAAATGTATCCTTCACCGGCGGTCGGCGAGACAAATATATATCGCCAAGACCACCGCCTGAAACCTCCAACTCATAGCGATGTATATCAAAGTAAATCAACGTGTAAGGTCGGTGAGACCGAAGGTCACTAGCCAAGACCTTACACCGATAGCTATAACTTATACCGATACACATCCTCCGCTCCTTCGGGTCGGCATGACATAACGAAGTCGTTGAGACCCCCCTCCGAGGAATCCAACTCTCACCGAAATGACCACTTAGGCACTAGTCGGTAAGACAAGAGAAGATCGGGGAGACTTCAACCCGATAGCCACAACACATGCCGATAAGGTTCCACCCACCAATGTGATCGCAGAGACATGTGAGAAGTCCTGCCGACCACCCTAAAACACAGAAGTTAGCAAAAATGAGTCAGGAGACAAAGAAAATGTCATGCCGACCTGAACCATGATGTAAAATATGCATGACTCAATGGATTCAATGGGACAAAGGGGAAAAATATGAGTGGAAAATGCACACGGTAGGATCAAATCTGGAAGTTTATGAGTAAAACTAATATGTGAGATCATCAAATTTTTACAGTTCCAAGCGGCTTCCATGCTCCAACTAAGACACTTGCACCAACATCTAAGATGCCCATCATCTTAGGCAATAATTCTCACCATCCTCCAAAGGAAGGGAACAAGCCATGGTGAATGTGCACCAGTCTAAAGAACATAAGCACTAGATCCATCTGATAGCAAAGGCTATATAATATTTCCACCACTTCACTGTGATCACAAGATATACAAAAGCATCACAACATCAAATTCAAAGCCCTCAACATGAACACAACCATGAAGTCATTCTCCAAAAAACAAGACATAACATCAGCTAGAATAATAACCAGAAAACTAACCGCTCCCATCCAAATGATCAACCCACGTGGCTGAAAATAGCACACACAACAAGTGCTACTCCATCCAATCACACATACCTCAAAGGTATCCTCATCAATAAACTCATGCTAGCAACACAATCAACCCATCAACTATAGATACAAGCTCCATCTACAAATTAGTTGAAGAAGACCAAACATATTCAGGAACTCCCACTGCATGGGTGATAAATTTGAAGAGATCAAGGCATACCAAGTCTACCAATAGCATAACATAGAGAGTGTAAACCTGTAGTTTCAAGGAACCATCCACAATGATATGGAAAACCTATAATCAAATAACCTGTAAGAACAACTCTCACCACAAGTCTTCACAACTCTCCCAAGTTCTCCACACCCAACAAAAGAAAGAGATTAAGAACCTCCATGTCATCACCCAAGAACATGAGTGAAAACACATGACCACAAGCTAGTGATCACTACAACTCCGACCAAATCTCAAACCAATGTAATGTGAAATAAAACATCCAGGAAGATGACCAAGACCAAAGAGAGCAACTCTACACATCATATAAATTTAGAAAATCCTCCTACATACACCTCTTAATGCCAACTGTGTCAAGTATGATCTCCTTCACAACACCCCAAAGAGAATAGCATAACAACACCCAATCATTTAATCTCTAATATCAAATAAAATGTATATATATCATGTAATTATATAGATGTAAGCTTCTCCAAGAAGATCAAACTACTCCATTTCCCATCTCAAGAAATCAGCCCATAAAACCATCTCCTAACAATCCTCATCAATAAATGATATCTTAAAACACACAAAAGAACAAGGAGATAACCATGCTAAACATCCTTCAAATGAATCCTTCAAAACTAACTATAGATCTCAAGATCCATATCTATGAAATATACAACATATAGAAACATGCTAAACCAATCCTCAAATGAGTATCCAAAGTCAATCATCAAGAATCAACTCATTCCTTGATAATCAAAGCACGAACATAACACATCTGAAAGAAATAATGGGAAATACCTTTCAAATGATAAATTTTTGAGTAGACAAAGAGTGGGGAGTGAGAATGCTCCTCCAGGGTAACCAAGTTCTCATGAATTCTCCAATAGCAATCTTCTCATTGGTCTCTGTTGAACTCACGTCCAACCAAGGTGTAGGCTCCTCAGACTTTCTATTGAAATCTTCATCAAGAGTAACCATCAACAACACTTCTCTCATCTCAAGAGAATTATAGCCTCACCTTATTCTCCATGTATCCATGAGCATCTACAAATGATCATCTCATGCTAAACTCCAAATGCATCACTGCACTATCATGAAGTTCTCAAGCACATGACCAATGCACCCAAAACACAGAGAATCACTAGACCAGTATCAACTCTCCAATCATATAAATTAGGAATTTATCATGAAATCATGATCTAAACATCCCCCTTAGGATATCACATGCTCCAAGTGAACATACCATGGTCTCAAGAGCAATGCATCATGCCAAAACTCTAGTGTGCAATCAAGAGTATACCATGACATTAAGCAAACAAACTCTAAACCAACACCATTTGTCAAGCACCACCAACACCTCAACCAAAGACTCCAAGAGTCCTCCATGGCTTCGATATGCTACACATCTTCAAATAGTGTCCATGAAAATGTGAAAGACCCCTTCTGCAGCAACAAGATCTAAGAGCTCCTCCTAGTAACATATGTAACACTAAATGAGATCATTCACCACTAAGTGATGAATTCATAGTCATTGCTAAATCTCCCATTGAAACGTGACAACTGAGATTTCCAAGCATCATGACCAAACATCTGCTAAATTGAAAATCCTCCAGGTCCACTCATCAACATGTCCATCTGATAGCAATAGCAAGCATCACCAAGATCTTCAAACCAAGCAGACAAAACCATCACTGTCAAAAGCTTACATAAGGAAGTGTATCCAAGCTATCTATGACATCATGATACAACATGCTATAGGTCCCCATAACTGAATATCCAGGTACTCAACACCATCCATCCTCACATCTCAAAGCAACTACACCAATGAACAAGTGACCATAGACAAGGTCAGTGAACAAGTCTACATCATCATAGAATTAGATCTCATGGATATAGACAGTCCACTTCTGAGTTGTCCCACAAAAAACATGTAGTCAAAGACAACACACAACATTGCACAACCCATAGATCCATTCAATATATCATGCAAACCCATCATCACATTGAAACTACAAAACTGAGATCTCAAAGAGAATTTACCATGTAGACAACATGACTCAAACACCAGATCAAGTTCAAACCTGATTTTCCAATCATGTCCACAATGAACACCACAGTATAGGAAACCACCAAGCATCACCACAAGAATGTTGAGTGACAAACCATAGAAAAAATCACACCTTCTCTTACCATGCATAAATCATGTATGAAAAACTACAACTATCTCATCCAACAATGCCCCCAACAAGCTGGGTTCTAGAAAATAGTTTAATAGCAGCTCCACAAAACCACAAGTTTTCTTGACCATTTAAAACCTACAAAACCACTATGTTCCATGCACACCCATATCCTCTTCACATATGGATGACTCAAAATTCTAAAACATAAAAACCATAACAATTAAACTAGAATAAATGATTTTCATGAACATGCATAACCATAGATTCTTTAAACGGAAATCTATAAAACCCTCAAATCCAAAGAACATGGATTTGAGCGATGCAAGTACAACACATCCTTAAAAGGAAACAATAGTTCAAGAACTCTACGTCCATATCAATCCAAATCCAAAACCATCAACATGTGCATGCATCCAAGAGAGCTAGGCTATTATAGGAGCTTGCAAACCATCCAATGATCAACACCACAACCTTCATGCAATTGGGGTAACAAAAAACTATTCCTTCCAATACTGGGAATACACCCAACACAAGCACATTTCTCCACGACTGAATAAAAAGCCAAGCTTCTCCATATTATCAAGGAGCCTCTCACACATACACCCAATATGAAGGCTTTGCTGCAACACAACCATAAAGAAAAATATTCCACCCCATGCATCAAGATTATTTTTCTACCAACTAGGAACCTCAAATCATAATATTCTAGTAGAACCAGTTCCAATTTCTCCATCTTCAACAGCCTTCAAATTGCATGTTGTTACATGAAACTGAAACAAATGAGCAATCAAATTTCACTCACCAAAGGATCAATTTAATAGATGATTCCTTTAGATTTCCTCAAGCTTTCCAGGCTAAGAAAGCTTCATAGAAGGAATACCTAGAACTAGAAACACTAGGAACAAAAAAATTCCAAAATATGGCTTTGATACCACTTGTTGGGGAAATTTAAATAATCTCAGAAAGAAACATCCAAGATCAGTAGTGCCTTTGGTAGCCTTTATTTTCTTAGATTGCCTCAAAGACATGTACTACTATGCCACAAAGTGGAATCAAACATAGTTCATTTCCCGCATTAATCCTTTTGAGAAAATCTTATGCAAACTTAACCAGTTTCAACAACATTAAATAGATTTATCAAACATAACCATTAAACATGAAAGATGGAGCAAAAGACAAGAAAACACAGATTTACATGGGGAAAACCCTTACAGGTAAAAAACCCCACACTCTAAAAATCCTAGATCACCATTGTATTATTCGGCAGCAAAATATAGTTACAAAACAATTCAGGCTCTAAGCCTTTACAAAGTTTACATCTTGTTCCATCCAGAGAGAATCTAGAAGAATAAACCCCTTTCAACCTCTTTCTCTGTTGGACTTAGGGAACACTGAGAGGGGGGCTGAATCAATGTTCAACAAAATTAAACTTTAAATCCAGACTTTAAACCATTTGCAACATATAAACAGAAATAAAGATGTAAGAACATGAACAAGATAATGAAAGCACCATAACACCAATATTTTTATGTGGAAACCCTGTTAAGGGAAAAACCACAGTGGAGATTAATCCATGATTATACTCTATTAAAAGTATGGATAAAAGGGAATGCACATGCATTCAGGCACACTGCCTAGAGCTCACTGCTCAAAATAAGGAACACTCACTGCCTTTCAAAATGTTTATGATTACAAAAAAAAGTTGAACTAAGAGGATAGCATATCCAAATGCCTTGGTTTAGTTCCAATGAAGCTCAATACATGATCTTCAACCCTTATGACTGATTATGTATTTCTTCCTTGCTTTGCTCTGCTCTGGTATGGTATGGTCTACTCTACTTTACTGAAACTGTGCAAAGATCACCCTTCTAATATTCACACACACTTTTGTTATGATCTTCACACATATTTACACACTTTTCCACTTGCTTCTCCACACAAAATGAATTACCGATCTCATATATATATCTGCCAACAAAAATTTCATTGCTTCAAGTCGACTTTAACAAAACATGAAATATCCTTCAATGGTCAACTCAAATCACAAATTAAATTTAATGCACACCCACACAAGTCAGCTAAACTATAGCTACGACCCAAAAAAAATAACCAACACAAGAAACAATTAAACAATTACTCCTTATACATTATCCGCGACATGCGACATTCAATAGGTTGGCCATAATGAGCAAATAAATAGAAAAACATCCTGCCAAAGCATCCAAACAGATCTCCTAACTCGTACACTAATCAATGCACCATCACAAAACTTAACAACAAGCTAGTATAGATGCTTAGAAAACTCTCTCAAAGATCCACAACTCAAAATTATGATCCGGTGAGGCGTACAGATCAATATGCTAGCTGGATACCTTGTTCTTCATACTCTTTGCTGGTAAAATATTGATCTTTACTTATCTTGTTGGTATGGATAAATCTTGGTCTGCGGACCAAAAGGATGACTTAGGTTACCATCAATGACAACACTAGAAGTCACATGCCATCAAGCAAGCCATATGCCAACAATCTCCTTCTTTGGCATTGATGACAACACTTAGTAAAAAATGACTAAGTGTCAGAATTCAAATTTTCAAAACTCAAACTCCCCCTTAGAATGATAAAGCATTTTTCACTTCTCTCCTCCCCCTTTGACATCAATGACAAATATATTCTTCACTAAGCTCTCTCCCCCTTTCAAAAATTCAAAATTTGAAGTACAACTGCTACTTAAGTTAGAAAATTAACTTGTACTTATCTTTCATACTTGGAAGAAATTTCTTCCATGCTTCTACAAAAATCCCAATGATTAAGATCATGCTATTATTCTTAGATGTCTTGTTAATAATTTGAATAAGGGATTCTGAGATTGTAATTGCTTCTTCTAGTTTTTCTCCTTTCCTCAAGACCTCAATCAGCTACTCCATCCTACATTCAACCATATCCTTGACTTTCCAAAAGGTGTCCACAAGAGTGTTTTTGGTAAAGTGGACTTTTACATGCTCCGATTGCAATTCCTGAATCTTTTTCTTGATTACTCCATCCTGGTCCTAAAGCATACTATAATCTTGACCAATTTTGACCAACTCAACTTCAATCTGCTCTAGCTTTTCCTTATACTTCCCAACAACATGAGGCCACTGAAGACAATAGTTGAAAATGCTATTAGCTGAATTAATGCATTGCCTCAACTCATTCATTTTCTTTTTCAGTTTGGTAAGGGACAACCTAAATTGCTCCTTCAGATGCATAATTACTTCTTCCTCTTTCTTGTCCTGAGGCTCAAAGGCCATAGCCTCCCTAATACATTCAATCATTTCTTCTAGAAGCACATTCTTCAAACTTTCCAAACCAATTTTATTATGCAAAAAGTAAGAACTTAATGTGTTCTCAATCAGATCCTACTCATATGAGGGTCCATCTAACCATATGTCAACAATCTTCTACATTCCATCTTCCTCCTGAACAATATGTAGTATCTTTGTTTTGAATAAAGCACCTTCTTCATTGCTTCCTTTTGCTATTATTACAACCAGTTCAACTGATTCTAGTTCATCCCTAGGAGTATACTCATCAAAGTCTTCATCTGGTATATCCACAATTATCTATCCTTTGCCTCTTTCTTTAGATTTTGGAGACTTATGTGCCAGAGGGGTGTCATCTGTAAACTCTAGAGCCATTTTCTGCTTCCTTTCTATTTTACCAGAAGATGATCCAAATTCAAGCATCTTTACTGGAAGGGGAATGTTAACTTCTCCAAAAGTTTCCTAGCCATTCCTTAGAGAAATTTGCATTTACTTTCTCACAATTTCCCAAAGCATTAGAATGTTCAAAATTTGTTTACAAATCGGTTCACTTTCCTTCCATACCACATTATCATTCTGACGCAAGTAATTTAGAAAAAAACATCATGATACATATGATCAAAGTACCAAACCTGAAGGGGTAATCTGCTTCTTTCATCAATTGCACATTTTCCATCAACTGATCCTTCAACGATCCACACAGATCAAAGTCTTCATCTTCCATTATCATTTTGTGAGCGATATAAACTGTGCCTACCAAAGTTGCACCTTCGCTGTTTCTAAAGAAAATTTTGTATGAAATCCCATGTGCAATGTACCTTGTTATTGGATCTTTGATCATTGAAATTACTAGAGCCCTTTGATCTCCTATCACTCTGGTTAGGGTTTCAACTTGTTTTGAATCAACTTATTTTTCAGAATATCCTCAACATTGCATAGACCAGTTAGATTTCTAATTACATCCTTTGAAATAAGATAAGGTTTATCCATGGTTAGCATGTCCTCATTCAATTTGTTCAGGATAAACCTGACCACTTCCCCATTAATGAAATAAGGAAATTCATTCCAAATGTCCAAACTTTTATGTTTCACACCTTCAAGCCACTTCAATTCACTGGCTAGCAACAAATTTCTCACAACCCTAATCTTTCCACTACTATACTCATCCAAATTCACTATTCTTTTGATTTTCTTCATTTTTCTTTCTGTATAGAACAAGTTTTTCTAACGAGCACAAAATTCAAAATTCTACAAGTAATTGAGATACCTAATGAATTCACCTCTGAATTTTCTTTACTCCTTCTGAAATTTTGTTGTAGAGGCTCTCCTTTTGTTCTTCTTCAATGCAAGGTGACAAATGAGGGTTCAAAATACCCTTTTATAACTTTGCACACCTACCCTTTTTTCCGCATTAAATATTTTTCCCTAAGAGTTCCAGGTACTCTGTTTTCTTAGACAACAAAAGAGAAATTTTTCTATGGGCCTTCTACTTCTCATATTTCTAAATAAGTGATCACTGATGCATTTGCAAACTTTTATCACAACTACTGACAATTTTTAGCATTCTAGTGCTAGCTACCGACATGGGGACAAAGGATTTTTCTTGAAAGACTCCCCCTAGGCCAATGGACTGAGATCAATTTCTGGAGGAATTACCAAAAGAATATTTTGGTGCAGACTTATTCCCTTCATCAGAGTCACTCTTCCTTACCCATGTTTTCTTCATCTAATCTCTAATCTCTTCCACAGTCACTTTTCCTTTTCCTTTTTCATCTTTCTATGAGATTTTTCCCTTGTATACTGAACCTCTTCTATCCATGTTTTTGTTCCTATAGAATCTTGCAATCTGACCAAATCTGTTTCAATTGTAACACACTGGATTTCTTTGTCTAGACCATTCATTCCATTGATTTCCCTTTGATCTGCACTGATTAGCAATATGCCAAAATTTTCCATAGGTATAGCATTGAACGTTCATTACACTGATAGACATGCTTTTGCATTCAATTGACTTATGACCAAACTTTTTACAACTAAAACATTGACCGGGAAATGATGGACTACTGTTCTATTTTCTACTTTAAGAATTAAGAATCCATATAACCAAATTCTATTGCAAGCAAAGCAATAACCATTAAAATTTTGAGCATTGCTGTCTTACTGCATACCTTCTCACTTTGTTCATCCGCCGATTTTCGTCTGAATCCTGCATCCAGATTTCTTCATCTGCCTCTTTACTTTATCATTGTATCCTTTTGTCCTTAGTCAACTCCATCGCTTAGCAAAACTTAGTTCCAAACTTCTCCCTTGTACTCATTTGCAGTAGTGAGTCTTCATCTTTGAGTATCAACTATTTGTCTTTCTGCTCTTGTCTATTATTTCCTCTCGATTGTTGCAGTTCAATCTCCATCTGAATGAATCCTCTATTTACTCTACTACATTCTTTATATTTTTCTTTTAAATACTATGCCAGATTCTCCTCATTCTTCTTCCTTTCTTCAATCTCTTTAGTTAGCTTCATTGCCACATATTCCATTTCAAGCTTCAGAGTAGCATTGTCCCTAGCAAGTTTTTCATATTCTTCAATTATCTCTTTTAGGGTATGATTTAGGTGAACATCTTCCAAGCTCTTATTTTCTTTCTGCTTCAGCTGATCACAAAGTTCCTTCCTCTTTTCTCTTGACTCATTGATTTTATCCTTCAATGATTGAATGAATTTCTTAGCATCCACAAGATTTTATTTTAATTCCATGACTTCTGCTTTAGACTGATCAAGATCATCAAGTGCCACCATAAGCTACTATTGAAGACCACCAAAGTCCATTGCAATTCAAGATCCACCTCAAGCTGTTAAAATTTTGTAGAGGAACTTGGCTCTGATACCAATTGTTGGACTCAAGGAACACTGAGAGGGGGGGTGAATTAGTGTTCAACAAAATTAAACTATAAATCTAGACTTTAAACCGTTTGCAACATATTTTCAGAAATAAAGATGCAAGCACATGAACAAGATAATCAAAGCACTATAACACCAATATTTTTATGTGGAAACCTTGTTAGGGGAAAAAACACGGTGGAGATTAATCCACAATTATACTCTGTTAAAATTATGGATAAAAGGGAATGCACATGCATTCAGGCACACTACATAGAGCTCACTACTCAAAATAAGGAAGGCCCACTACCTTTCAAAATGTTTATGATTACAACAAAAATTTGAACTGAGAGGATAGCATCTCCAAATTCCTTGGTTTAGTTCCAATGAAGCTCAATACACAATCTTCAACCCTTCTGTTATATTTTGTATTTTTGTCCTACTCTGCTCTGCTTTACTGAAACTGTGCAAAGATCACCCTTCTAATATTCACACACACATTTTTTCTGCTCTTCAAACATATTTGCACACTTTTCCACTTGCTTCTCACACACAAAATGAATTACCGATCTCATATATATCCACTAACAAAAATTTCATTACTTCAAGTCGGCTTTAACAAAACATGAAATATCCTTCAATGGTCAGCTCAAATCACAAATTAAATTTAATGCGCACCCACACGAGTTGGCTAAACTATAGCTACGACCCAAAACAAAATAACCAAAAAAAGAAACAATTAAACAATTACTCCTTATACATCCACGACATGCGACATTCACTAGGTTGGCCACAATGAGCAAATAAATAGAAAAAAATCCTGCCAAATCACCGGATCTCCTAACTCATAAACTGATCAATGCAACATCATAAAACTTAACAAAAAGATAGTATAGATGCTTAAAAAACTCTCTCAGAGATCCACAACTCAAAATGATGATCCGATGAGGCGTACAGATCGATATGCTAGCCGGATACCTTGTTCTTCATACTCTCTACCAGTAAAATACTAATCTTTACTTATCTTGTCGGTATGGATAAATCTTGGTCTACGGACTGAAAGGATGACTTAGGTTTCCATCAATGACAACACTAGAAGTTGCATGCCATCAAGCAAGCCATATTCCAACATTCTCTCTCTCTCTCTCTCTCCATTGTAGAAAGTTTTAGGGTTTTATAACATTCATTCTCAACCATAGTTACAAAATTCCAATAGGAAATGCTTGGGTTCAATTTCTAATGAGCAACTACAATAAACAGTCAACCAATTACCACTTTCCAGCTCGACACCGACCGGGTCCCACCAAGACACCCACGAGCAAGAAACAATACATTGCCCTATCAAGATGTCCCTTCGATATTCACTTTACCACTCCAAGTGGTCCCCACATCCATTGACTTCAAAGTTGCTATGTCATTGAAAACCCAAACTTCAGAACCTCTTGTCAAAGGTTACAAAGCTCTTAGAACCTGCGACTCGTTGACAACAAAGAGAACCTCAAATTCGCTAAGTCAGGAGGTTATGAAACTTTAGAACCCTGCGACTTAAGTTAGGAAAACTTGGAACCCTGCGACTTAAGTAACAAACTATTTCCTACCAAACTTTAAATGTTAGGCTGATCAAGGGAAAATCACAACTGCTCCAGGAAGTCGATCAATCCAGTAAATTTGAGTCACATTTCTCAACACTCCAAAGGTGGGACACTTGTGAGCTCACTTGAAAAGTGTGTGAGCAAGTGTTAATAGGTGTCTCAAGTCATGAGGACACATGTCTCAACCATATGAAGTGAGAAAAAATAAAAAGAAACCTAAGTAAATTTAAGTTAGGTGTGAATAGGCCAGTCTTAGAAAGGTGATTAGCTAACGAGATAGATAATGAAAATATTTACACTAATACCCCCCTTCAGTGAAACTTAGGGAGCAATGTATGCACTAATGATGACTCCTAGATACGAGGCCATGTTAGGTACTCATGTCCAATTTTCTCATAAAGTGGAGTAAAGGATAAAAATTTAGTGGGAAATAAAAACCCTCTCCAAAAGAGAAATGATGCAAATTTAATGAAATGTACAACTGAAGAAGATAAAAGGAGGACTCATGATGATCCCCCAAGGACTACTTCTATCACATAAATACAAAAAATATTCCCGCCATAGGAGAGAAAGAGAGAGACTATGGATCCCCCCATAAGATCATAAAACTTGAAATTCTAGGTGATGCTCAAAGAAGAATGTAGAATGTGATCCCTGAATATTGAACAAATTTTTTTCCTTGAGGAAGAAGATGAACTACATATAGGTGCATGAAATATTCCCATGTGAGAAGAATGGAAACTGTCTTTGAATAACTCACAAGATCTAAATATAATGGTGTAATCTTTGAAAGATTCTTAAATGCTCCATGTGAAGGTTGATATAGAACAAAAACCAAAGATGTAGATGGGTTGAAAACAACATTGATGCATGGCTATCATAAAAGGTTCTTGCCAATTCTATAAAATAAGATTCACTGAACAAGTTTGGTATTTCATGTAAGTAATCATCTCATCTAACTGTAGTGGAAACACAATTGCAAATGTCCTATTACTCTAAATAATGAGAAACTAATTATGTAGGAACACTCAATACTGAAGAAAAATATGAAGGAGGTGTAAGATTAATGTAAGGTGTAGGAACCAATGAGGAGGATAGAAATCTAAGGTTCAAATAACTAAATTGTATCTCCTTATGCATGTTGAAGGTATCAATTTCATGTATACCCAAACCATCATCAAAGTCGGCATAACCAAAGGAAGAAAAAGAATACAATCTAGAACCATGATCAATATGACCCATGGCAATGATGTTTCTACTTAGTAAATCTTTGATAATCATAGAATGTGGTGTGAAATCAACTATTTTTCTTGCACCACTATGTGTAATATGATAAATAGAAAGATTATGAGACAAGGAAGGTTCATAAAGTACATAATTGAATGTTCCTTCTCCATTTTGAATAGATCCTTTTATAAAAGTTAAGATATAGGTGTTATTCATTATCAATATTGGTGGGAATGAACAAGGCTCAAATATAGAAAATAGTTCCTTAGATGCTACCATGCGATGTGATACCCCATAATCAAGAGGTCACTTGTGTGATGTCTTCGCTAGAGAATATAAAAATGCAAGTAGAATATGGAATACTTCCTCAATCCGACAAAGAGTATTTTTGCAGTTCATGAAGGTAAGCTGTTAGGTCACATAGTGTCAAAAGATGGAGTTACCATTGACCCTGAAAGAGTTGAAGCTATACTTGAATTGCCATTGCCCAATCACAAGAAGGGATTGCAGAGCTTTTTAGGGAGAATCAACTTTCTAAGAAGATTCATTCCTGATGTTGCAAATTTACTACAACCTTTGACCGCCATGCTTAAAA
>VDFB02159791.1:0-47695 GCA_007258455.2 Sequoia sempervirens
GTCATAGGGCTTGTTGTTGTGTATTCAAGTGCTTGATTAATCATAGCATTTAATCTTGGAAGACAAACTTATCATTGTGCTTGGTGTGTGTGTTTATGCATTTACATGTAAAATCTTGTGTTTGATATTGCCCAAGTCAAACTTCCAATAAACACTTGCCACATTGTCCAAGTCATCTAATCTTGTTATTCCACATCATATCCTAATCATAGTCATTTCTTTCATCCAATCAACATCATTTTACACCATGACAACATTTGAAGACATAGCACTAGAGCTTATTCACATGCTTCATAAAGCTCAAACAAATCAAACACCTTTAGACCAACAAATCATTCAAAGCACCCATAACATTATCCAAAAACTTCAAACCAACCAATCACCACAAATTCAACAACTCATAGCACAAATCCAATACCTCATGGCCAATTTTCAAGTCCAACAAGCGCATTATCAAGTCCAAATGCCATTTCAACCTCAACACATTCAACCACAATCCTATCTGTCACCTTCATCATCATGCCAACCTAACACATCTATCTATTATGACAATGCCACATCAACATGTCCACCCATATCACAACAAGAATATAGGATCCCAAGTCCACCTGGGCAACAACATCAAGAGCCTTTAAGTCTTAATGCCACCTTTGACAAGGGGAACACCAATCTAGTCCATGCACCCTTACCACCATCCAATCAAATGAATATCCCTAATCCACCATGTCCTAGTCCTAATCCATTGGCCACTCCATCTTCTAACCCATCAAACTCTTCATTACCCCCACCATCATCTAATCCTCCATCAAATCAATCCCTTACATTTAGATATTTAAAACATAAATTGATGGAATTATCTAAATCCACCAATCCACCTACAAAGGATGTGACCCAAAGGCTACAAGAAAGGAATCAATTGCCACCATGTCATTCAACACATATACTTGAACATGTAAAAGAGTCCTCAAACGTCATGCCAAGTCCTTCAAGTCAACCATGTCATCCACAACCCCTTGAGCCAAGTCAAGAGTCTCCCCTCATAAGTCCAAGTCACCCTCTTTCATGCTCCTATGTTGTTGACCGTCAAGAACATGTCAAGTATCTCCAAGAGTCATCCCCTTGCACCTCCATTCAAGCAACCCAAGAGGCATGTCAAGAGCCTACTCCTAAGCATGTGGAAACATCAAGCCCTAGTCCTAATCAAGATCATATCATTTTCATCCAACCTGTCCATAATCTATATCTTTTCTATGATCAAGATGATATCCATAATAATGAAGATCCTATCAATGAGAAACTTGATCCTATACCCATCCATGAGCAAGATATTCCAATTTCACCACCACCTAGTCCTATCCATGATCCATTGACATCCACTCCCTTTGATGAGATACTTGCCTCCCAAGCTAGTATAGAAGATCAAACAAATACCTTGGATCTAAGTGAACACAATGCTAATCAAGATCCTAATGATCCCCCATCACCCATTATCAACCCCATTGCAAGTCCTCCATCATATCCACTTGGTCTTTCTAATAAGGAACTCGTGTTTAGTGTTCCACCTACACCTAGTCCCATTGTCCATTGCATACCCCAAAGACATCAATCTCAATATGTTGGTACTTCCCCCATGTCTCCTAAGTCCACCTCCTTCCATCATAAATCCTACCATACACCTAAGACATATGTTGCCATTCCACCACCGTCATCCTACAAATGTCAAAAGCATGTGACCATACACCTTCCTCCATCCAATTTACCACCATTACTTCCAACTCCTAATACCCCTCCATCCACTTTGCCACCTTTACTTCCAACACCTAATATTCCAATCATTCATAAATACCCTAAATATCCTAGTCATGACCAACAAATGCACACATTGTGTAAACATAAAGCTTCCACTCATTCCATCTACCCCATGGGATTCAAAAATAAAAATTTGGATGCCTCTATTTATAAAGTCAAAAATTATAAAGGTCTTAATGCCTTAGAATACAATTTCAAAAAGTCAAAGCCAAGTACATCTAAAAATCTATATAAGCCCATACCTCCAAAAGAAAAGTCTAAAAACAAAATGGTTTGGGTACCTAAGCAAAAATAAATCAAGTCGAATGAGACATCCACATCACAAAAATCCCAACCATCCCCTCCCATCCAAAATACACATTCCATTCAAAAATCTCAATTTCCTAAAGTCCACAAGAAAAATAAAAATCATAAAAACACTAAGTCTATGTGGATACCTAAAGCACTTCATCACCCATATCCTAAGCAAACATCTCCATTGCTTCCTACACCTCATCCACATCAAAAGCTTCAACGTTTATCACAATGTGTGCAACCATTGGTCATGGTTCCCTTCCATTTCACAACAATTCCACATACCTCCATCTCCTCATCCATCACTCATTATCCTATACATCTCCCCCATCATATCCCTATAGTCCATGCTTTTGGCTAAGCCTCCCCATTCATCTTTTTCATATTTCCCAACATAATCTGCATCATAATCCATTATTTTCCTCCACAATACACATCATAATCCATCATCTACCTAATCCATCTCCCTTTCATGTCATCCCTTACCAACATCGATGAGCATAATGACATTTGACATAGTCGATGCAATGATATCCATTTCTAGTGGGACTATCACCTTTCATGCAACTAGACACTTGAGTCCCTCCTATCCAAAAGTCAAAAAGTCAAAAAGTCAAAAAAGAAGAAGTAAAGAGAAATCCCTTTGTCCAATGGTGAAAACCTGGTAAACAGGCGCCCTGGATAAGTACCATGATGAAAACCTAGTAAACATGCGTCATGTGTAGGTTGATCTTCTATGTCACTTACACTTGGGGGCACAATGTTTTATCTATCCAACCTATCATTTTATGTCATATCATTTCCATCCTACCTACCATCTTTAGCCATCATACCTACCTATCATATTGGGTCCACTTATCCACTCTTCTCCTTTTGATCTTGATGAAGATATAGGGGCAAAATGTTGAAACATGTTTTTTGGGTATCTCTTGACATACCTCATCCTATCTAAACCAATCATATCATTATCCTATGGTCATCAGCTTTGTCACGAAAAATCCTAAGTCTTGTACCTAGAATGGGGCATGTCATTCCTAACCATTCCATTCCGTTCCATTTAAATCCATTCAACCCTCAAAATCAAAATCAAAATCATCAAGAATCAGGAATAAAAATAAATCCTGAAAAATCACTCAGATCCTAAAAACTTATTCCAAATCCAATGTCAAAATCCTAAAATGAGTCAAATTCAGTCATGGTTTAGTCATGTCATTCAATGAACCGTTGTCTGCATTTTGCTTTCGTGAGCGAGCCATCGATTCGTGGTCTAGGAACATTAGGTTAGTCCTTTTAGGTTGGTCCAAATAAAATCATGGCATTTGTCACAATCGTCACATCAGTCAAATAAGTTAGACAGTCAAAATCAAACACAAGACAGTCATTTGAAACGTCAATGTCAAAATTGGTCAAAATTAGACAACACAGTCCAATCAATCATACAGTCAACATCAGTCAACTTGCCAAAACACATATTACTCAAAACAATGTTAATCTCATCACTCTTTGGTCCTCTTCAAGATGTGTCCTTCTTGGAGTTAGACCTTTTCAAAATGTCCTTTTCCTTTTTCAGGATGTGTCCTTCCTGACAATAGGCCTCGTCAAACCGTCAACACCGTCAAATTGGCAAAACTCTTAAACTGTCAAAACTGTCAAATCAAACAAGAATTCAATCTTTGGCAAACAAAATAAAATGGCTGTTAATCTTTCGGGTTTATCTTGTCTTATCTTTTGACTATCTTGGCTATTTTGTCTTATATTTTTTACTATCTTGTCTTTTTGGTCATGTTAATAGCTACCTCGAGGATGTCCCATGAAGGATTTAGAGGTGCAATGACGTTTCCTAGCCTATTTTATTTTCTTTGACTGCTGTCTGTGGATTGTCTCAACAAAAAGACGGGTAACTTCACCCTTAGTATGAGTTAGGACATTCCTTGTCTGTGACTGTCTATTTTTCAAGTGGATGACCTTGCACACCTTGGTCTACGTCATATCATAGTGTTTGTTGTCCATTTGTGTCATTTTTACTGCCCAATGATGATTAAGAGCAATAAATATTAGTCCTATGGCAATGTTTTGAAGGATTTGGTCTAGGAACTAACATGCATCTTCTTTAGTCTTGTCATCTTCTCTCATTTGTATCATATAGGCATTGCATCCATATCATCATCCATATCTTTTGCACTAACATTTCTTTGTCTCTTCATAGTCTAGTCTTCTCATCCATTTTGAGAGCACACCCATGTTCTTGGAACCTGTCTGTCCTCTCGAGGGGGCATACCCCAACCCTCCTCGTCATTCTTCCTCATCTTATTTTGCACTGGGGCATATTTTTGACTTCTTTTCTTTGTCACAATGCGACATGCTACATTATGACAAAGAGGGGCAAAATGTAGACACATAAAATTGTCCTAGGCTTGCAACTCTTGATTATTCAACATTGCCCCTTTCATTCTTAATAATTAAATAATTTTTAATTATTTAATTATTTTCTAAAGTCATAATTCTTCTATTAATTAAATAATTTTAATTATTTAATTAATTCATTTTTATCTTCATTCTCTCTTGATTAATTAAATAAATTTTATTTATTTAATTCCGTCACTAATTAAGTTCCCTTCTTTTAAAATTAAATAGATTCTAATTTATTTAATTTTTGTCTACTTTCCACTATAATTAAATAATTATTTTAATTATTTAATTATTCATTAGTCTTTTCTCTCATTAATTAAATTTTTATTTATTTAATTTGATCCTTGAATTTTTCAGAGATGAAGTAATATTTAGATTTAAAATAATTCTTGTCACATTCCTCCATAATTTTTTTTTTTTAGGCTGTGAGGGAATGCAGTGCTTGACCTATATAAAGGCTGCTTGGAGTCGACTGGCATGACCGGTATTTTGGCGCGATACCCTCCGATTTTCCGGAGACGGAGACTAGAACTGGAAGTGACAATGAGGTGTAATTATACATCAAGCCAGGCTAAATTTGCATTTCCTCCGCCATTAAATAATATCTTTATTGTTTTAATTTATTTACTAATCACCTAGAGCCCAAATAAATTTTATTATTTTAATTTTACTCTAACTGGCCTCTTTGTCAAAGATTATGATCTTATCTTCCCAAATTTATTCTTTATCTTTTGACATACATCATTTAATTTCGTCCTTGATTGAATTATCCTTATAATTCAATCTTGGCTACTTCATCATATCATTTCCCTGGTACGATAACCTAATTTTTTATTTGCCATTCAATCTTGATCATTGATTCTAGGGTTTTTTGTCATCTTCTCATCCTGGCCACACATTCAAAATTGCAGTTTTTATAAAATGGCAATTTTGTTCTCATTTTGCCCCTCTCTGGCTCTCTCTCTCTTAACTCTTGGTCTCTCTCATGCTCAGATTTTAACTTAGGCTATTATTATTGTTACAGTCATAGTCACTTACAGTCATTGTCATTTTAGTCCATTGCAAGGTCATTTTATTTTATGCAAATCCTTCAACACTTGCATAGGGCTTAGTCATTTGTCATAGTTGCTCATACAAATCTGAGGGCACATTTTATTTACTGCAAGCTAGGAGGTGTAACAAAGGTCAACCATGGAAGGTGGAGACTTAGGGTAACCTTGTCCCTTTTGTCTTCACATTATTTCCTTTGTGCTTTGTTATTTCATTGGAATTTTATGTTATTGTGCTAACACCATTAACAAATTCTGATTTTCCCTTGATTACACTACTAAGCATACTTCGTGCTCTCTCCATCATTGTGCTATTGAATCTTTCTGCAACTCCATTTTGCTGTGGAGTATAAGGTGTAGTTTTGTGTCTTGATTCGCTGAGGTAGCTTTCGCGGTATCTTTCCAAATTCATCGAGAACCAAAATTCAACATACATTATCGATCCTTAAACATTTTATTTTTCTACCAGTCTGATTTGCACCGGCAGATTTTTTAAGAGCTCAAATTAGTGAACGCTACAATTTTGATTTCAAAAAATAAACAAATGCTTTTCTTGAATAATCATCAATGAATGACACATAGTATCTTGATTTAGACAAAGAAGGAACATCCACTAGACTAAATACATCTGAATGGATATAATCTAGCACCGGCGAGATTTATAGAGAGGACTATCATAAAATGAAACAGTCTTTGCTTTCCGCATATCACGGTGTTCGCCAAGAATTCAAATTCAAATTACAATCTCCTTCAAACCCCTCCATTGAGATTTTTTGTTCTTCAAGGTTTTAAACCTTTTTCTCCTATGTGGCCTAACCTATGATGCCAAAGCATAGTCTTCTCTGCAGGAAGTTTTACTTCCGTAGAGTTTACATAATTAGGGATATTTTCCTTTTTACCTCCATGAGCAGCTTCTAGTGACTTTGAGGAGACACTGTTACATTGAATAGCTTATGCATCCAGCTTGTACAGGGTACCAATTCGAGCACCTCTAGCCAGCACCATTGAACCTCTAGTCATCTTGCAGCCACTTCCTGAGAACAAGACTTATACTCTGATATCATTAAGCTTACTGATAGAAAGAATATTTCGAGCCAGACCAGGTATGTGCATCACATCATCGATCCCCTTTATTCTGCCATCACGGAATTGGATTCTGACTCTTCCACAACCAACAATTTCCAAGGTTGAATCACTCACCAAGTACACCTTTCCACCATTGTATTCTCCATACTTTGTGAACCGTTCTCTGTGAGATGTCATGTGGAATGATGCCCCAGAATCAATCAGCTAGACATCATATGATGCCTGAGTAGCCAAGGCTACAATGAAGGTGTCACCATCACTATGAGAAGAACCATTATCAGAAGAGCCCTTCTTCTTCTTTTTCTCCTCTTTACAATCCTTTCAGACATGACCAGGTTGCCCACAGTTCTATCATTTCACCTTGGATTTTTTGCCATGAGACTTTGATCTCCCCTTTGATTTTGATTTGGACTTCTTGTCCTTCTTCTTGCCTCTATCTTTTGACCTTCCTTTGATAGCAAGAGCTTCCTTAGCCATCTTAGAAGATTTTCTTCTCATCTCTTCTGACAACAAAGAACCAACAACATCTTCCATCTTGAAACTAGATGTTGTACTCCCAATAGCCATCACTAGATGATCCCAAGAGTCTGGCAAAGAACACAACAAAAGCATACATCAATCTTCTTCTTCAATGTTTACACCAACAGATGTTAGTTGTGCGAGAAGCATGTTAAATGCATTCAAATGATCAACTATAGACCCTCCTTCCTGCATTCTCAAAGAGTAGAGCTTCTTCCTTAGGAATAGCTTATTCACCAAAGATTTCCCCTGATAAATAGATGCCAGTCTTTTCCACAAGAGAGAGGCAGTCTTCTCTTCATGCACATTGAGAAGAACTGAGTCTGCCAAATAGAGCCTTATCAACCCCTTAGCTTTTCTATCTACAAGGTCCCATTCTTCTTGCTTCATGCCTGTAGGTTTAGTTCTAGACACAACAAGCCAAAGATCTCGATCTACTAAGAGATCCTCCATCTTGAGTTTCCACAATTCAAAGTTACTGCCATTGAATTTCTCTATTTCAATCTTCCCAGATGAACTAGACATCTCAATCTGTAAATAGAAATAACAATCTCTACAAGACTCCCACTGAATAGTATTGACACAAAAAACTCAATGTACCCCCAAGGATAACACAACTGGCCAGGCTTTGATACCACTTGTAAGGAAAACTAGATGCAGAAAACAATTCTCCTAACGTCAATAGCTGGAAGAATCACGGAAGTACTTTAAAATTTACAATTACAGTCAAAGTTAAGATGCACTATGAAACAAATTATAGAAACAGAGTATTTGACAAACACACATGAACACTAGATATACGTGGGAAAACCCTTACAGGAGAAAAACCCACCACACCAAGAGAAATCACTTTGTATTACAGTAATAAGAATTACATACAACTTCCAAACTTATCTTTCTGGTGTCATTATATAGCAGCATTCATCATGTACATTCTTCGAACAAAAACTTCCAAGTTACAGCCTTTACAGATTTTAATTCCTTTTCTGATATAGTTTGAATTCTTCACACTCCACTGTTGATCAAACCACTATCCCACCCCCAAGGGTCTCCAACTCCAAACTATATCCATGGTATTCCTTGACTGTTGAGCTTTCTCACAGAACTCTCACAACGAACCAACTGCTAACGGTTCACTTTCAACTCCCTCTATTCATCCACGAGATTCCACGTATGACAGTCAGATGGTCAACATAATTCATAATGCTCTGGCATCTCGGTGAGACACTAACAGTGTCTCGCCGATGCCACATATACTTCATACCGCTATCGCCAAGAGTCATCGTAGTTTCCAGGATGTTATATCGAGCTCCAAGAGATACACTAAGTCATCACGTAGTCGCCCTGATCTATAGCTTTCGCCAGAAGGTCATAGTGAGTCACTAAAGTTATACCGAAGACACAAGTCATATCGAGCTCCAAAGGATAGTCGAAAAGACTCACATCTATCGCCGAGAGTTCATATTGATCTCCATACGTTTCATCGATGACCAATTGTCGCCAAGAGCTACCCCGATAGCCATCGGATATTGGCAAGACATTCACCATCGCTAAGAGGTTTCTTCGATAGCTTTGAGTTATATCGAAGGCTTTCACTTGAGTCTTTGTCACTGAGACATATCCACATCGGTAGGACATCTTACCGATAACATTTCCTTCGGCCAAGTCTCCCCGATGAATACAAAACAAACACTGTCGGCATAACATTTGCTTTTGCGGTGACTTCTTATCGAGTCAACATGAGTTACCCCAAGAACCACAAGGTACATTTTGTTGGAAAGACATTAACACTTCGTTGAGACATCTTAGCGAGAACCTTTAGCTTCACCGAAGACCATAGTCGCCAAGAGTCTCGCCGATACACGATTGAATGGCCTTTCGGCCAGAGGTCTCTTGGGCCCTATAAGGTCATAACGAATACATCATGCTATAGCGATAGACTGCATAGTGTAACCTTTTGGCAAGACAATTGCAAGGTCACAGCGACCTGTTCAGTACTGAATAAACATACTTCCTAGTTGGCTAGACAATCAAGATGTCACACCGACTTGGCTCTAATGGAGGTTTCAGCCTGTATAGTTTGAGGCACATATTTCCAACAACAACGAACCCCAAGTACACTAACTCCTTCACAAAACTACACTTCTTCAAATTAATCAACAATTTATCTTCTCTCAACTTCTCAAAGATTCTATGAATATGCATTAAATTCTCATCTAGTGACTTACTGAATATCAAAATATCATCTAAATACATAATAACAAAACTCCCCAGAAACTCTTTTAGTACCTCGTTCATGAGCCACATGAATGTGCTTGGTGCATTAGTTAGCCCAAAGGGCATGACTAACCACTCGTATAAGGCCCTCTTTGGTCTTGAAAGTGGTCTTCAATTCATCTCCCTCACGAATCTGAATCTGGTGATATCCACTCTTCAGATCAATCTTTGTGAAGTAATGAGCCCCACTCAAATAGTCCATTAGGTCATCCATCCTTGGCAAGGAAAATCTGTACTTGATTGTTATCTTGTTTATGGCCAAAGAGTCTATACATATCCTCTACTCCCCATCCTTCTTTGGTGCTAGTACTATAGGTACTACACATGGACTCAGACTCTCTCAAATCAAACCTTTCCTCAATAACTCCTGAACTTGTGTGTTCAACTCCTCATTTTCTGTAAGAGTCATTTTGTGAGCTTCCTTATTTGGAAAACTAAATCTAGGGATCAAGTCAATCTCATGACTAATCTTCTTCACTAGTGGTAAACCCTTAGGTACATTATCAGAAATAATATCCTGAAACTCATTCAATAATCTAGAAACTTCTATTGGCACCTTCTCATTATCTTCCTTATCCATTCTAGGAATCAATGCATAACACATATGCTCATGCTTCATGCCTTCTAAAAATTATCGTCCATCAACATAAAAAACTCTAGCACTACTGCATACCTTTTTTTCAGCCTCCTTCAAAGGTTTCAACTTATGGCAGACTCCATCCTTCATCAGGGAATAAGTGTTTGCATGGCCATCATGTATAGCTCTCCTATTGAATTTCCATGGCCTCCCCAAAAACCTGTGATATGCATCCATGGGGATGATATCATAGAGTACCTCATCACAATAGCTCTTGATCTTGAACTTCACCAAGCATTGCTCATTGACCAGAACTTTGTGGTCTTTCTGCAACCAGACAATCTGATACGGATGTGGATGCCTTTCCCTCTTCAGCTTCAACTTCGTAACCATCTCTTCTGACACCAGATTATCAATGCTCCGATTGTCAATAATGACATCACAAAATTTTCCTTCACATTTGCACCTTGTGCAAAATAAATTCTTCCTTTGTTCTGGCTCCTTCTCTTCCATCACCAAGGCTCTTCTAACCACTAGGGGTTCTCCTCTTTCAACATCATCTGAATGCTTGGATTGAGCCTCCTCATCTGCATGTGCAACCCTTGCATGACCTTCCGGCCTTCTATCTATCCTTCCTTAGTGTTGTGGACATTCATAGGCTCGATGCCCTTCTTCACCACATTGGAAGAAAGTTCCTCTGAAACTACCTCTTTTGGATCCTTGCCTAGATATTCCTCGTCCTCTACCTCTTTGATCACCACTATTTTGATCACAAGGGTGGTAGAAGTTATCACTCTTCTGGCCTTGGCTAGTACCCACATCTCCATTTTTCTTCTCATCCTCATTTCGGTTTCCAAAAGATCTTCCACTACCCCTTCCTCTTTAATCTCCTCATCCCTTTTGCTTGTTGTCAAATCTTGTGTTCAACTGCTCTAACTTTCAGAGCAAACTGGTATGCATCCTCAATGGTGGTCATTCTGACCAGGCTTAGCTCCTCTTGAATGCTTGACCATAACCCATTAAGATAATTGGCTATCTTCTCCTTGTTAGCCTCTACATGGTCCATTCTGATGATCATCTTGTGAAAATATTTTATGTATTCTTTCACAGATCTGTTTCCTTACTTCAACCCTTGCAATTTCTTCAATAGATCTAACTCGTAGTCCACTGGTATGAACTGTTTCTTTAGTTTCTCCACCATGCGATCCCAACTACTGATCTTTCCTTTTCCTCTTCGATTTCTCTCCAACTGGACCTCTTTCCACCAAATATTTACTTGGCCCTTTAGCTTCATTTTTGCAATCTTAACTTGATCTAGGTCCTCTATTTCTTCATACTCAGAATACTCTTCTAGCTCATTGATCCAATCGATCAATTCTTTCGGGTTCAGACTTCCAGAATAACTGGGAACTTCTACTTTGGGTCTTTTTTTTTATATTTTAAATGGCCCTTATCGGCCACATTTGATCTTGATTAGTCGCTTCTTCTTCCTCTTCTACATCTAAATCTTCCACCTCTTCTTCATCCTCACTTTCTTTTTTCCTTCTCAGGTATAACCCTTTTCTCATCTGTTCCTGCAATGCATCAATTTGTCTTTGGAGGGCTCTGAAACCCTTGACCACTAATGAATCTCTTCCACTAGCATTGCTACCACCTCTGCCACCTCTGGAATCACCCCACCTACTAGGCATCACTCTTGGAGGCATCTTGAATATCTCAAACCCACAACCACGATCCTGGTGCGAACTGCCTCACGATCGACAATATGTCCACATGCTCAAGAAAACCCGCTCTGATACCACCTGACAAGGGTACAACCTGAGACAAAAAATAACACACAACTAGAGATTATTATTATTATTCAGAATATGAAAATCTTACATGTAGAGGATCTCAAATTCTCAAGTTCTACAATACATGCAAGTTATCGAAACTACAAAAATTCCCCTTTTTGCAGTATGAGATCATTTCCTCCAAAAAGCTACCAAAAATTAGAAAACCCCACCCATAAATAGCTCCTTTTCAGTTTTGGAGCCAAAAAAACATTTGAATTATGAGTTTTTTCTATTTGGCGCTGAAAATTACAAATTGAAACTTAAATTTAAAACCACATTCAGAAATTCGCATGTTTTTGAAAGTGCACTAACTTCGGAAGCCATTACTTTTGGAAGCCATTACTTTTGATCGGGACTCTATTTTTCGAACTGTTTGAACCGTTGGAAAGGTCTCGAAGTCAAGGATGTGATCGAAATTTTCTACGCCAATTTTGTTAAGTTTTGGGTCCATTTAATTCCTCAAATCTGATCTGGAAGGTTTTCAAGTGTAATTTTGGGAGACTGAAACTGCAAATCTTTCAAACCAGGAATGCTCTCAACCTCATTCTTTTGCCAATGTTCTTATTTTTCCATTTTGAATCCTCCCATATAATTTTTTTCTCCAAATACCTTCAAATTCCAATACCTGCTAAAAATACCAGTTGACGAGAAAAAGTAGAAAAGCAAAACTGAAAGTTATGAATTACATTATGACAAAAAGGGTATCCAAAACTGCAAAAACATCTAAGAAACAAAAAATAGGAAATGCAAATATTTTTGGGTGATACAGGATTTCCCTTATAGCACTGGATGCTCCTGCATCATAATCTAAGATCAAGAACACTAATTTAAGATCTAATCCTACACTTACAAAATAAAACTAAGCTATTATAGAATTCAAGAAACAAGATCAAAATATGAAAGCATACATGAATTCATGAAAAAGCATAGTGTTACTATCCCATATTAGAGTGTGTTCGCCCAATGTTGGATTTTTCATATCATTGTGAAGCCTCCATAGTTCATGTACAAAATCTTGATACGTGAATGGTTGATTGAAGAAATGTTGAAGCTATATCAATGGTGTTTTGGCATTACTGCATTGTTTGAATAGGTTGATTCTCTGATCCTTTTTTGGTGAGGAAAGAGGTTTGTTATATAAAAAATGAGATTTCAAATGGACGATCATGATTAAACAATGTTGAATCAAGATTGATGGTCGAAAGGTGTTGAGAGGATTTAGACATGAATAATCTGTGCAAAATAGATTGCACAATTTGTGTGGTTGAAGAAATAGATTGAATGATCAGTGGGATTGAATAATAGATTGATCAGTCACGATTAGATTGAGAAATTAGGGGATCATAATTTGCTCAATTAGAAATATATTGATCTGTCATGATTAGATTGAGAAATCAGGGGATCGTAATTTACTCAATCAGGAAAGTGGTTGAAAAAGATTAATTAATTGATTTAATTAATTAACTCATTTTGGAGTTGAATGTGCAAATCAAGTTTGACTTTTGCAAACAAAGTCACATTAGTTTGATTTGATTTTTGATCAATGATTTGAATAGTTTGATTTAATTATTCAAAATTTGGAGGGAAAGTGTCATAATTAAATTAATATAATTTAATAATTCAATTAACTTAGGGGGATAATGTGATTTAGTCACATAAATAAATAATTGGTGTTATTTAATTAATCGGGATGAATAAAGTGAAGATTAGGACTTCATTAAAAAAATGTAATATATTTAATTGGTTGAAATGATAGAAATGTGAATTAATTAAATAATGTCATTTTATTCAATTAATAGCAGAAATAGGGTTTTTGGGACTTCATTAAATAAATGGAATTTATTTAATTAGTCAAAAATGATGAAAAAGTGAATTAATTAAATAATGTTGTATTATTCAATTAATAGGGGAAATTAGGATTTTGGAAGCAATTGATGTGAAATTCAATGATGTTTGATGAAAATGATGCTGATGATGTGAAAATGCCGTTTACATCATGTGATAGGCATTAGGTCAATTTTACATGTCTACACATGCATACAAGCATACATTCACACATACAAACATACATGCATTCAAACACACAAACATACATACATACATACATACATACATACATACATACATACATACATACATACAAGCATACATACATACAAGTATGCATATAAACATATATATACAAACATACATGTATGTAAAACATACATTTTATACAAACATACACAAAAACATAAAGCGAGCCATAACACAAGTGCGCTATAATATGCTCTTGTTATGTGAAATACAAACATTCTTACACAAAACACACATTTATACAAACACATGCAAAAACATAAAGCAAGGCATAACACGAGTGCGTTATAACACACTCGTGTTATGTCAAAACCGTGACATAACACGAGTGTGTTATAGCGTGCTTGCGTTATGCCTTAATTTGGGAATCTCAAAGCCTTTGGCTTGGATTTTCTTTGGATTTCCAATGCAAAGGCTTGGAGTTCCTTTCCAACATCCAAAAACATGTTTTTGCATATTCTACAAAATTTCACATAATCTTGTTCATGCTAACCATCACATTTACATGTGTTTCAAGGTCGAGTAAATCAAACACCTAGGTAATATGAAGCTCTCTCTCAGTTGTTTAACAATGTAATTTTTTTTCACATTTTGACTATGTTAAGGTTTTCATCTTTAATTTCTTTTGTTTGCGTATCCTTTTTTTGTCAAAAACTAATGTTTGGTATTTTTTTTTTAAATTTTTATCCGTCCATTGAAATTTTTAAAAAATTACATTTTTACAAACTAGAATCCATTCTACACATTCAAAAAAATGATTTTTGATTAGTTTTAAAAAATTATAGGGGTATCACAACCAAATTTCCATTTTTCAAGATGTGTCCACTTTCAAAATTAGTAAAAAATCATATATTCATTAAAAAATTATCAAAAAAATTGGGCATAAACTACATGTTGTTAGCTAATTTCTCACTAAAGCAATTTTAAAAATACTAAAAAAAAGTTAACCTTTTGAGGGAGCCACAATAGATGCTATGTTTTATTTTTTGACAAAAACAACACCAATTTCTATGACTCCCTTATTTGAACCCCTTAATCTCTACCATTTTTTTAAAAAAATAGTAGTTTAGAAAGTAGACTCAGAGTAATACGACCCTTATTTTTGTTGCCTCTTAAAATTTTGAGTGTAACCATCCTCAATTTCTCATCCAAGGTTAGTATGTTTCCTGATTTCAAAAAAGAAGTAGCCACTTAAGACCCCTTTTTGGCCCCTCATCTTTGTGCACTTACCCATACATCTCCAAAATCTTGGTCCAAAGTGTGCATGGGAAATTTACTACAGTTTGGTTGTCATTGATGTCAAAATTTATATGGAGAGTGTTATAGTCTAGTTGATTGGTTGCCAGAGTATTTTGGAAATGCTCAACATTTCTCTACTAATGATGTTTTACTTCTACAGTTTGGACGATAGATTCATGTTGTTTCAAGACATGTGTGATCCAAGTTTCAAGTATTTTGGGTTACCAAAAAGGTGTTTTTTAAGAGTGACAGACTGAAGTTTTTGTTGATTCTATGTGGATGTTCTCAAAGGTGCAAAGGTTGGCTCTACACATCTCAACATTTGTAGATATGGTTATGTGGTTAAAAATTTAATTTCTTTGAGATGTGAAGGTGTTATATCCAAAGTTTCATGCCAATAATCATTCCATAGAGAAATTTATAAGTGACAGTGTATAGGATTGTGTTATCCAATGGTTGGTTTGAATGTCTATCTACTTGAGCCAACACAAAATTTGGTTGACATCCTTTACCCAATTTATGTAAAAATAAATAAGGATGGTGAATTTAATGTAGATCAATTGAATCTTAGTTTGGATTTTCTCTCCAAGCTTGGGTATAGTATGGCTGGTTTCTTTGACATGTGGTACAGGTGTTAATAGGGGATGATCATATAGATCAAATGGTCAGAGATAATCAATTTATTCCTCTTAGTAGATAGCTTGTTAGAAAAGTATGATAGAAGATAAGGATAAAATTAGTATAGATAGTTGAGTTTCTTTTCAATTTTCTATTACTGATCAACATATATGCAAAATAAATAAGTCAAAAAAGGAATTTCATAGGTGTCCTATTGACTTCAAGAAGTAATTTTGAGTGAATCAAATCCTTTCGAGAATATAAACACTCCAAAATATCTCCAACTACTTTTTAGTGGTTTCTTCCTCATGCATAAATATATTTTGTCCTTTTGTAAAGGTGTCACCACTTAAATTTTATCTTTTGTGAGATAAGTGGTGGAATAATGATTTTTTATTATTGCTCCATTGCTTCTATAAAAGGGAATTCTGAGCCTTATTCTAGTTCGAGTCAGGTTTTGAGAAATTCTCTGTCTAGAGTCATTCTTATATAGTTAGGTCTTTTAAAGTTTCAAAAAAATGATAATGTAAATTCTCTTTTTAATAGCAACAAATAACTCAATTTTGTTGTTTATATGCATACATGTCATATTGTTGATATCTTCATATTGTAATACAATATCTTTTGAATCTTAATAATCAAAGACCATTCAAGGTTCTCGTTGCATATTTACTATATTGAATGTTTGATTGTTAGCTTCTATTAAACTAATAGATTAAAATTTCTTTTAGTTGAATAATTGAAGATATTGTGGTTGTAGTGGGGATCTTAAAGAAGATTAACAATATTTTCCATTTTCTAGTTTTCCTATCAAGTAAGGCAATGAGATGATGAAAACCATTGAGTTAGTTTTTAGTTTCCTATCAGAGAAATTGCTTCATTCTTGACTCTGTAATGGATAAGACACTAGTCAGATTAATTCATATAATCAAAACCTATATAGGATCCACCTAAAATTTGAAAACTTATCTTTTATTTCCTATTTTGTTTATGCTCATTTCACATTATTAAGATACAAAGATATGGGGAATTTAAAGAAGATTTAGCTAACCAGGTCCATCCTCTAAAATGTCAGTGGGAGGTTGTAATCTATTTGTGACATCATTAAGTGCATTTTTGTAATATGAAAATGATGTTTTGTAAAGGAAAACCCATCTTGGTTTTGCAGAGCCTAAAGTGTAGAGGAGAACAATTATAAAGTCTATCTCCTATTCGTTGGCAATTGATCTAGGGTTATTAAGTATATCATCTAGCTAATCCTTTGAGAAATATGGGAAATCAATTGGAAACACCAACATGTTGGATGTGAGTTCTCATGCCAATAACATAAGTTGAATTCAAGTTGAGGCCTCAAAATGGCTTGGGTTGAGGCCAATTTATAGATTTTTGGCTCAAGGAATGGACATATAGGATTAAAATATGAGATCAATGGTTCATATTGGTTGAGAGCCATGGAGAGATGAGAGGAGGAAAAGTTTCCTCATGTGGTTGGAGAAGATGGAGGGAGAGGGATTAAGGGGAGAATCAATAGTGAATATTCTCCTCGGGAGAGGTGGATGGACAATACGGAAAATGTTACTTTGGAGTACCCAACAGGGATGGGCAAGTACTTTGACCCATGTGACATAGGACCAAGGATATGCCACATGTAGAAATTCCAATGCCTTTGTACACATATGGGGATGTGCATAATTTGATGGGGGTTGTCTAGGATTAGATTGTGCAAGTGGGTGATTAACTAGGGATTAAGAGGATTAGTCCACTTAATAAAAAGTGTAGAAAATATGTAAATTAAATAAATAATTTATTTACTTAATTTTTGGGATGAGGATGGGGACATTAAGTAAATAAATAATTTTATTTATTTACTTAAGATGGACTACAAGAGGAATATTATCAAATGATTTAGGCTAGAAAATAGATGAAAGCGAATAGTGATTTTATTTTAATTGAATAATCAAATATTATTTAATTAATAAGTGATGAAAATGGGATAGTTAAAATTGAATAGTTAGGGTTATACTCAACCAATTATAGGAAAATAGTCATGTAATGACAAGGTGTCAATTTTAGGTGTCTATAGGCATGATCAAAACCCTAGGCTATGCTGGCTTACTTGTAGTGTCTAGTGTTGTTTGATATTAATTTTTTGTTCTATCTTGTTGGGATTCATTTTTTTTTATGCTTTTTTTGAGATATTTTGTTCAACTTTTTGTAATAGGGTTTTCCTTTCCTCTTCAAAACCTATTTTACCATCTTAATAAAAATGTTATTTTACAAAAAAACAATAGAGTACTAGAATTTAAATTTTATATTGGGATGTACGGTAGTGAAAATAAACTTCAAGTAAAGTTTTATTACCTTACTTCAAATTAAATATGGGAATTTATAAGAATGCTAGACATTATAAGTGTTTCAAAAGACATATCTAGTAGTTTGGACAAACTCTATAATTTTGTGCCACTTTAGGATTTTTTTGTTCAATTCTACTTTATGTATGATTTGTTTGGAGGTTGATAATTTTGGATATCTAATTTTTGTAATATCCTATAGTAAATTTAATTTCAACAACCCTACACATTTGGGCTTTGGTAAATTTTTTGCTAAGTTTCTAGGTTTCAAAATTTATGGGAAAAATATCCTCTAACAATTTTTAGTTTTATATTTAAATATTCTCTGAAAGTCTTCACCATTTTGGAATTTATTGGGACTTCTATAAGTCAACCTAAAAGGTGAAAATCTCTATTTTTAGACCAAAATTCAACAATTTCAAATGTTTTGATGAATATCCATCTTACCAAAATATTATCTGAGAAAGTAGAAGGGATATAGACATAAGTAAAATTGTTGCAACTCATTCCTCCACCAAATTTTTACCAATTTGTCATTTCTACTTTTTGAATGATCCATTTTTGTGAGAATTTTACAAAGAGGAAAACATTAAAAATTTGAGACAAATAGAATTCGTCCCGCTTTACTCCACAATTTTTTGAACTCTTAGGTTTTGACCCAATTTACAATTTCATATAATTATAGGAAAAATTTAGTGATATAGTTGAGGTTAGAAGATTAACATTTAAAAGAACATTGATTTAGAATGTAAGGAGGAAAACTACCAAGTAGTTTAAAAAATTCAACATGAACAATGGAAAAAATATACTCACACGTGGACAAAATTATGGGAATTTCAAGAACAAAAGGACATAAGGGGATTTGGAAAAATAAAATTAGCCCTTCCAAAATTTGTAACCTTGAATACAAACACACAAAACTATCTTATACTAGATAGACCCAAAAGAATTTGGGAGATTATGCTAGATATAAAAGGATAATAAAGCATGATAAAGAAATTTGGATATTGTTAGTAGGATATAAGAAAAAGAAGAAAATATAATGTAACCTACCACATAGGACATGTAGAACCTAAGGCCGATAAGGAAGATGGAGTAAGAGATGCCCTATAAGAGTCATGTCTCTCTAGGAGATAAATCATTAATATATGTATGTAATAGATATTAGATTAGGAGAGGGATATGGAATACAATGTATATAGAGTAGAGACTAAGACCTTCCATTCTATCTATTATATGAACCTATAAATATATAGAATCATAAGGATTGGATCAATGTATGTATTATGAATGAATGTTGTCTAAGTTATTTGAAGTTACATATGAAATGTTGATAGATATAGTTTCCCAAGTATTACACTTACTCTTTTCTATCATTGTATGGGATCCTTTGGGGTATAAAAATAATACATAAGGGATACTAGGATACAAATATATGGATTGTAATTCCCCATTTCCTCTTGCCAACAGGTATACATTGATATCTTATAAAAACCAGTTATAATAAAATTGGATTCTCAATCCATCCATAAGGAAAATTACATAAAACTATTAGACATCATAGTGTTTGGGTGTCAAGATGCTCATAAAAATTCTACACATTTATTTTAATAAGGATTTTAAATTCTTAAAATGATTGAGGGAATTTTTTTAGTAAGGGATGGGACTTTAAGAGATTTATACATTGATGAAAAAGTCTAGTAGTCCCTCAAAAGCCCACAATCTTGCAAAAGTCTAGAAATTTGATTTTTTTTATAAGAAAAAAAACCAAAACCTTTTGAAAACCACTTTAATTTGGAACAAATGAAACTTTATAAATATTAAGAGAATAAAACATCTTTCTCGATAAACCAAAGGGGATGACTAAGAAAACTAGAGGAACAAAATGAAACCAGAAGAAAAATAAAAAATGGGGGTCCATACATTATGCCAAAATATAAATGAGGGATATGGGCAAGGAACAAAAGGTCATAGAAAAAAGTATTATTGTAATAATTTCACCTCTAAGTAAGGAAATAATTACTTACAACTAATTTAAACCATTTTAGCCTAATTGTAGAAAATATTAAACACGGGTAGAATAAGATCAATATATAATATTAGGAGATGAAATATTCAAGCTACATAAAGGGTAAAGGGAAGGGAAAACACAATGTTTTTGATGAGGTAAAATAGGTTTTGATGGGACCTGAAACCCAATACAAGAAGGTTTTGAAGGGACCTACAATCCTTTACAAGACAAAGAAGTTGCAGGAAAAGTAATCAGCATATTAACCATAGCCCAACAAAAACAACCAAACATAGATATTCAAGTCAACAAAAGCTAAAAAAATCGGTTTTGAAGGGACCTTAAACCCTTAACAACCAAGTTTTGACAAGGACCTTGAACCCTAAGAAACTAACAGACAACTACCTGAAACCATTAGGAAACAAAGCAACCCAATTGCAACAAACCATCTACTCAGTGACATCATCACTAAACCATTAAAAAGAGGGAAACCAGAGTTCCCAATCAAAAAAATCAAACCATCTAGATTTTCAACCTCAATATGAGAAATACAAGGTTGAGCTGATGATGTAGGAGCATCCTGCAGTGTAGGGAAATCTTGCATCACCCAAAAAAAATTGTTTCCTTTATTTTCTTTAGTTTTTTTGAGTCCCATGATGGCACTTAAGGGGTGTAAGATAGTCAGGCATCAAAAATAGAAAAAAAATGGGCACTTACTATTTTTAGTAAGTCAGCCTAAAGGGCTTGTATGGATGTGAAAATTTACCCCAAGGAGTAGAATTGAAATACATTTCTAGTCATGAAAGAATCACCTCAATACCCTACATAGTTTGGGAGAAATTAAAGTTTCTATCTTGAGAAATTTCTCCAATACAACTTCAAATTCAGATATAAAACTTTAGAGGCCCCAAAATAGCTCAAAAAGTGGCCAAACTGACCTATGGTGGGTTCACACTTTGTAGATATCATTGAGAGCTTTCAAATAATATGGAATAATAGCAAATCAGACACCCGGATCAAAAGTTATGGCTTCGCAAAGTTGGTCCTCTAAAAAGTGAATTTCATTAAAAATTTCTTCCTAGGCCAAAAATCAAACAGTGGGACTTTTGGCACCAAAACAAAGGGGGAAAGTTGAACTTTCTAGAACATTCTAGGGCAGTTATTGGGGAAAATAAAAAGGGTTAAGTATGGGTTGTAGAAGGTGGCCCCGATAGTACAGATTGTGGCTCTAAATAGTAGATTTTCTTTCCAAAGTTGATTTTGTCATTATGAATCAAGCCCATGAGGTTGTAGCATTTAAGCTTTGAATCTGTAATTTCATTTTCTAAAAATAATTGAAAGTGATTCATTTTTTTGTCTTGCATATTTTGTGTTTGTATCTATTGTTATGATTTCTATGGGTTTTGGGTGGTGTGGCCCTCATCAAGTGGTAACAGAGCAAGAGTTCTTGAGCCTGTAATAGAGCATTGAACGTGAGGTAGTTGTAGCATGACCTATGAGTGTGGGTTGAGTTCAAGATGCCTCCAAGAATTTCCTAGTATGGAAAAGGTAGAGGCCGAGGTGGTGGAGGAAGAGATCCACCTAGAGATGAAATTAGAGGCCTTAGAAGGAAATTATAAACCTTGCAACAAGAGGCTCGAAAAAGAGATGTGCAACGAGATAGAGATGAGAGTGAAGATGAAACAAAAGAGGAAATGGAGGAAGAGAAGGATCCAATGGATCCTGGAGAAATAAGATTACTGTGAGTGATCTCAAGTATTGGGAAGAGACCTAAAATGGAGGTTTCAACTTTTAGTGGAAATTTGAATCCTGAAGAATTGATTGATTGGATCAATGACATGGAGAAATTTTTTGAGTTTGAGGAGATTGAAGATCCTCATACAGTGAGGTTTTCCAAGAAAAAATTGAAAGGTTAGACCACTATATGGTGGAAAGAGGTATAGTTAGAAAGAGGAAGACAAGGGAAAGATAAAATTTCTAGATGGGACAAAATGGTGTTAAAATTGAAGAAAAAATTTATTCCTGATGATTACAAATTGGAGCTGCTCAAGAAGATGCAGAGATTGAGGCAAGGAACAAGGATAGTGAAAGAATACATGGAGGAATTTCAAAAGGTCCTGATTCAAATAGGATATTCTAAGGTGAATAAGGATAAATTTTCTCATTATATTAATGGGTTGAAGTGAAGCATAGAGGAATAATTGACATTGGTAAGATGACCACCATTGAGGATGCTTATCAGTTTTCTCTAAAGGTTGAAGAATAGTTGAACAAGAGGTTTGAGAAAAAACAATGAGGTGGAGGCCATGGAGGAAATACTAGTGGACAATCATATGGAGTTTGAAATGAAGATCAAAAGAAGGGTGAAGGTCCTAGTAGCAGCCAAAACTAGAAAGGAGATAACACCTACCATCCTTGTGATCAGAAAAATGGAGACCAAAGAGGAAGATGAAGATCTAGATGAGGACCAGGAAGAGGAGGCTTTCGTGGAACTTATTTCTAGTGCAGAGGACATAGAGCCTATCAATATCCTCAAAATCAAGGAAATACAAATAGAAGACCTGAGGGTAATGCACAAGTTGCACATGTAGATGAAGATGTTGAGTCTTCCCATTCTGAGGATGTAGAAGAGGAGAGGTTCTTATTCCTAGAAGAGCCTTGCTAAATGAGGAGAAGGAACCAACTCAAAGGAAGAAATTTTTCCATACCAAATGTAAGTGTGAAGGTAAAGTTTGCAATGTTATTATTGATGGAGGTATTACTGATAACCTTGTTTTAGAAGAAATGATTAGTAAGTTGTGGTTGGAGAGAATAAGGCATACAAATCCATAACAGATTGCTTGGTTGTAGAAGGACCATAAAGCCTTGGTAAATGAACAATGTCTAGTAAAATTAAAGATTGGAAATTACCATGATGAGGTATTTTGTGATATTATGCCTATGGATGTTTGTCATTTGTTGTTAGGAAGACCGTGGCAGTTTGATTGGCGAGCAGTACATGATGGACATTCCAACACCTATTCTTTAAAAAAGGATGGGGTTCATCATAAGTTGAAGCCCTTGAAAGAGGCAGAGGAAAATGTATGCAGTAATGCAAGAATTTATTTGGTTTATGGAAGAAATTTTCTAGAAGGTATGAGGCATGAGCATATGTGTTTTGCATTGATCCTTAGAATTGATAAAGAAGATACTACTGAGGTACCTGTAGAGGTTTCAGATTTTTTGAATGAGTTTCAAGCTATTATTTTTTATAATGTACCTAAAGGTTTACCTCTAGTAAGAAATATTAGTCATCAGATGGACTTGATTCTTGGAGCCAGTTTTCCAAATAAGGTAGCTCATCATATGACTCCAGTAGAGAGTGAAGAGTTGAACAAACAAGTGCAAGAGTTGTTGCAAAAGGGATTGATCAGAGAGAGTTTAAGTCCATGTGTAGTACCTACAGTACCAGCACCAAAGAAGGATGGGGAATGGTGGATGTGTACAAATTCTAGAGCCATAAACAAGATCACCATCAAGTATAGATTTCCCTTGCAAAGAATGGATGAAATTATGGATTGTTGAGTGGATCTGAGTACTTCAAAAAGATATATTTGAAGAGTGGATATCACCAGATCTAGATTAGAGAAGGAGATGAATGGAATACAACCTTTAAAACCAAGGAGGGATTGTACGGATTGTTAGTCATTCCTTTTGGGCTAACCAATGCTTCGAGCACATTTATGCAGCTTATGAATGAGGTATTGAAAGAGTTTTAGGAAATTTTTTATTGTTTATTTGGATGATATTTTAATTTTCAGTAAGCCATTGGAGGAGCACTCGATGCATATCTAAAATGTTTTTTGTGAAGTTAAGGGAGAAGTTGTTGATTAATTTGAAGAAATGTATTTTTGTGAAGAGAGAGTTGGCATATCTAGGATTTTTTGTCTCAACAAAGGGTCTTAAAATGCATCTAGAGAAGGTGAAAGCTATCATTTAATGGCCTACCTCGAGGAATGTTATAGATGTAAGATCATTTCATGGTCTGGCAAGTTTTTATAGAAAGTTTATTAATAATTTCAGTAGTATTTGTGCACCTCTAACTAAAGTGATAAGAGGGGATAGAAAAGAGTTTAAGTGGACTACAAGAGCACCCAAAAGTTTTGATATGTTGAAGAAGAAAGTTACAAAGCAACCTATTTTGGCACTTCCAGATTTCAATAGGGTCTTTCAGGTAGATTGTGATGCTAGTGACACTGCCATAGGAGCTATTTTGAGTCAACAAGGTAAGCATGTTTCCTATTTAATTGAGAAGTTAAATGATTCTAAGAAGAAATATTTTATCTATGATCAAGAGCTTTATGTTATAGTTCAGGATTTGAAGAAATGGAGACACTATTTGTTTCCAAAAGAATTTTTTTTATATACTGATCACCAGGATTTGCAGTATCTTAATAGTCAAGGTAAGTTGAATCAAAGACACTTAAAATGGGTTGAGTTTTTGTAGAGTTATACCTTTGTTTTGAAGCATAGGAGTGGAAGGTCAAATAGAGTTACAGATGCCTTGAGTAGAAGGAATTTTTTTTGATAGAAATGAATATAGAGGTTGTTGGGTTCAATGAACTCAAGAGTTTGTATCCAAAAGATCCAGACTTTGCAAAAGTTTGGAAGGCTTATTTGTAACCTATTACATTGGATAGGATGAGATGGTTGGATTTCTTAATCCAAGATGGGATGTTGTTTAGAGGAAGCCAATTGTGCATTCCAAAGAGTTCTATGTGAGCGAATCTAATCAAGGTGAAGCATAGTGGAGAATTGGTTGGACATTTTGGTCAAGATAAGACCATTGCTCTTGTCAATGAGAATTATTATTGTACACAGTTACAAAAGGATGTGAATAAGTTTGTACAAAGTTGTAGAGTATGTCAGATGGTGAAAGGAACAAGTTAGAATACTGGATTGTATTAACCATTACCTATACCTGAGAGGCCATGGGAGGATATTAGCATGGATTTTGTTCTTAGATTGCCAAGGACACAAAGAGGGCATGATTCCATATTTGTGGTGGTGGATAGATTTTTAAAGATGGCACATTTCATTGTGTGTCATAAGACCAGTGATGTTTTTCATGTTGCAAAGTTGTTTTTCAGAGAGGTGGTGAGACTACATGGTCTACCAAAGAGTATAGTTTCATCAAAGATACCAATTTTTTTGGTTATTTTTGGAGGACATTATGGAAGAATTTTAAGATAGATTTGAAGTTTAGTTCTACACACCATCCATAAATTGATGGACAAACAGAGGTGGTGAATAGAAGTTTGGGTAACCTGCTAAGATGCTTAGTAGGAGATAAGCCTAAGGGATGGGATTTGATTATACCATAGGAAAAAATTTCTTATAATAATTATATCAATAGGAGCACTAGTAAATCACCATTCCAGATTATGTATGGGAGTATTCCAAGAACTGCTTCTAAATTGAGAAAGATGGATAAGGGGGAGAAGAGTAGTGCTGAGGCTAAAGATTTTTCTAAGCACCTGAAGAATTTGCATGAAGAGGTGAAGAAAGCTATCAATAAGATGAACTCACAATATAAGGATTAGGAAGATCAAAAAAGGAGGTATAAGGAGTTCCAGGTAGGAGATGAATTCATGGTTTATTTGTGAAAGGAAAGGTTTCCAATTGGTACATACAACAAGTTAAAGATGAAGAAGTTTGGACCATGTAAGATCCTAAAGAAGCATGATTTAGGAAATGCTTATGATGTAGAGTTTCCTAGTGGAATAAACATTTCTCATATGTTCAACATTGCTAATTTGATAGAGTATCATCAAGGTGATATAGAGGTTTAGATATGGAAAATGTACCAATCACACTTGATCCTGATTACTAACATCGTTTCATCCTAAATCATCTCTTTAGCTTGTCATCACTCTTCATCCCTTAATTAAATAAATAACCATTTATCTGATTAAGTCATTCTCCCTCATTAATTAAATAAATCAATTTTATTTAATTAATCCTCTGATCTCTATTTAATTAAATAATTCATTTTATTTGATTAAATCTCTAAAGTCATCTTATTAAATTAAATAAATTAAACCTTATTTGATTTAATCTAACATCATCATTCCTCTTTAATTAAATAAATCAAATGCTTATTTAATTAAATCTAAATTATTTTCCTCCCATCTTTGATTTAAATCAACCCAAAAATCTAAATCAAATAGTCACATGATTTAATCCCTTATTAAATTAATTAAACCTTGATTAATTTAATCCTAATCATCCAATTTCTCTAGATTTTTCCACTTGCACATGAAAATACATTTAATGGATTTATTAAATCCCTATTTTCTTTCAACTTGGCATCTTTAGGGGAATATTCCTCCAAGTTTGAAAATCCCTCCAAGTGGATTTGTCCTTCCAACAAGACATTCATTCCCTCTTACATTTCCTTGTGCATTGAGCCAAGTGGCATTTAATTCATTCTTTTTACCTCTAACATGTCATTTCATAATTTTCAAATTCCACCTAATTTCATTTATTGTGCACATTCATCAAAATGTGCTCAAGCTTCCGCCATTCACATCTTGACAAGTGGCACTTTCCCATTGGATGTTGAATGATCCCACATTGCTCCATTTTGCTTATTCCTCCATCTTCTCTTTCTATAAATAAGGGGCTTCTCTCTTCATTTTGATCATCCACAATTTGAGAAAGTCTACTATACTCAATTTCATACTCAAGCATATCCATTTTCATCCATTTTATCAAGTTTATAGCTAGGTTATTGCAGATTTCTTCATGGAGCTCAATTGAATCAACCATCAAGTGGATCAAACTTCATCAAATCATCACAAGCTTGCATAGGAGTTGGGAAAGGGCCAATTTCCACATCAAATTGGCACCAACTCCCCCATGGGATTGAGAGTTTGCATCTTAAAATAGGATTTCATTGCTTTCTTGGTTCATTTTATTCATGTTATTTCCTATTTGAGCTTTGCAAATGAATTTCATGGGGAATCTTGATTCTCACTTGCATTTTATCTAATGATATGTTTGTTTCTCGTGTTTGTACAGGTCTAGGATTGGGGTTCTACAAGAGGAGGGGCTGATAAATGAATAGTTGAAAGGATAAAATGAACATGTGCTTCTTGTCTTGTAATTACTTATCCAAAGTAATACCATCAAAAGGACGTATGCACTTCTCTCTCACCTCATGGAAATCTTGAGAATCAAAAGGCCTTTTGGTGATCTTAAGTTGGGTAAAGTGATTGCCTCCACATTTTGATTTGGGTTTAAAAATTGACAAATCTTGTGAGTGTGAGTGGAACATATCGCGTGTGTTCTCTCTTTGTTTCTCAACAAAGATTGATTGAACTACGGATGTGTTTTCTCACTTTTGTGTTATCTTAGAGGGCCTGCCTTATGGGAAAAAGTAATCACCCAAGGGAATGACCCAATCGACAACACGCTAAAACCAAGCGACTTCCAACTAGTATATAAGTGTGGGTACTTGAGGAAAGGAAAGTATCATGAGGATTATTCCAATGAGAAGGGAAACAATGGTTTCTCGTGGCATGGATGGTCCCCATGAATGGAATGCCCGCATTAAAATCCTTGATGTATTTTTTGGTGCAAGAACGGTCGTTCTGAAGCCACCCCACACTTTTATGGCTTTTAGTAGAAATGGAAAGTATGCCATGGGGATTCATGGGTACTGATGCTTGGCTGACTCGAGAAGTGAGTGCACTATAAGGGGGAGCCTGTGTGGTCAAGCATCTAACCATTTGCTAAAAGTAGGTGTAGTTGGACTTGTACAAGTGGGGATTCAACAAATACAGTCTTTCATAGCCATAGGGTTGTGCATGTTCTTGGAAACAAAACACTTTGCTTGATCATAAACATTGGGAAAATAAAAATTCAATATTGTCATCAAATTTAAAACCCTGTAGGAAGCAAATATCTTTGATAAATTCACGTGCTATTGCTTTCCCTTGGGATTCGTATCCTTAGAGGCTTCTAAGCATTTGGATTACATCTCAATTTGCTTACTAAAGTCAACAATAGGTAACTTTTTCCTTAATTTCATTGAAGTTCCACATAGTATACTTTGTGGGATGAGAAGAAGTTAAGACATTAGATATCTAGCTCAAAGACCTAATCAAAGAATTGTTTGTGGTAAAAAGAAGTCACTAAGCAAAGCTACTAACAATTTAACCCCACACATGTGTCTCAAATGATTTCACGCAAGATCAAAATTCAGAAACCAAAGTCAAAAGCTCTTAGTCCAAAAGATCATCAAAAGTGTCTCTCAATGCTCTACGAATTCAGACGAAGATTTCTTTTCAACTTTTATAGAAGAGCTTCAAGAAACAATCCCAATTTGTACTCATTTTATTATTGTCAAAATCCAAATCTTTTTTGGGAATTTCAGCACCTTGTTTAGAGTAAAGCATGTTCTTTAAAACCAAGGTCTTGTAAACAAGAGTCTTTTTAGGTACACATAGGACAAAAGTCAAAATTCATTCATCTTTCAAACATCAAACCAAGATCATCTCACCAACAACTCTTGAAAATATTGAAATCATCCTTCATGCTAGACTTTTTGGCAAAACCATGAATCAAGAAATCCTTGAATCAAAACATCAAAACATTTGGTTTGACTAAATATGTGTAGATGTATCCTTCTCCATATGCTTAGTTGAATTATCATCAAATCATCTTATTTGGTTAAGTGTGGGTAGATGCATCCTTCTCCCTACACTTAGTTGAATTGTCATCTTGTGAGCAAGTCTATCCCATAGATAACATCCAACATCTTGGGATCCATTTGTTCATTATCCAAAAATGAAAACAATCCAAAACCAAGTCAAGGTCAAGATCAAATTCAAGAATCCAAAAGAGTCCCAAAATTCTAGCATCGCCCCTCAAGATCTTCTAAGAGTTTAAATTATCCATATCATCCACCTTTCACACATTTCACCATCACACCTTTGATCCTTAATCATCCTAGATCTCCTCTTTTGGGCCTCATTTTATGGTTCAAACAAGATCACAACACAAGAAGAACATGGAGACCAACAAAGAAACATCAACTCCAAGTGACCTAAGCCAAACCAATTCCAAAACCAATCCCGTTGGATCAAGCAATCCCCTAACTAATCTTCCTTCATCATCAAAAAATCCTCAAGAGGAAGGTCAAGTAGAGGATACCACCAATAACACCTTCGGGAGGACACAAGATGAGATCATTGAAATGGTCCAAAATCCTGAAAATCATAGAATTGTCAACATCATGATGAAGCTCCATCCCTCACAATACATGCTTGAATTAGCAAAACAAGGGGCTAAACTCCCTTCCAATTACGATGTGAGCACCATTGTGGAACAACCTCTTGGGATCATGCCTCCAATTTCATCCATGCCCCCAATCTCATCCACACCTCCATTTGAAAGCGTCACCCAACCCATCCCCCAAATTACATCATCCATTGCTCCAACTTAACCTATTGTCAACAAAGGGAGAGCATTTCTCAATGCACTACAAACACACCCCCTTGTAAATAATCAATATTTGGACACAAACACCATATTGTGTCAATCCGTCCCCCAAAATTCATTACACCCATATGTCCCCCTCACCTTTCATGATCCTAATGACCCATCATCATAATTTCATGAAACACCTCAAACCTCTCTCCCTATGACCTCGCAAGGAGAAGGTGACTTATTTGGACTAGGGGGAATCTTTGACCCTTCATCTTCATCATTTCCCTAAGTATGTCACTCAATTTTCCACCACTTCCACCCTTTCCACCAACATCAATATCAACTCTTAGTTTTGGGTTACCTTTGTTGCCATCACTCTCTCAAAACAATCCCCCAATCATCAATCAAAGCATCATACCGAATCCTCCCATCTTGCCATCGATATTGCAACAAAGATGGAAACCATACCAATAACACAAGAAACCACCACATCATCAACCATCCCCCAAATATCTCAAAACATGGTCTCTCAAGGACCAAACATATCAATCGCACCGTCCACTACACAAATCCCAATCATCAATACAATGGTGCCTCTCATCACAACAACAAACACCATTATGAATCCACCACCACCTCCACCACCTCCACCACCAAACAAAAATATGTCAAACCAATATAGCATCACATTACAAGCCGTCGAAAAGTTGCCTATCAAAAGGCACTCCAACAAATCCAAAATTGACAAGTTTCACAACTAGCTGCTCAACAAGTGCAAACACAATTAGTTGCACAACAAGCACAACAAGTCACTCAAGTAGCTCAAGCCACACACTAGGTGCAACAAGCATAGTGAGAAGCTCAACAAGCTTAATCTGTGTAGGCTATACAAGCCGCACAAGCTGCAAAGATTGCACAAGCTACCCAACAAGCATGAGCCTAATCTCAAGCACAAGATCGAGCCCAATACCAAGCTTAACAAGTGCAAGCAAAAGCCCAGGAACAAGCACAAGAACAAGTGCAAGTGCAATACCTCGCACAAAAATAAGCAACCCAACAACAAGCATACCAACAAGCACTAAAGAAACACCAAGAGTAGCAAGAAGCAGCCCAACTAGCAGCCCAACAACAAGCGTTGTTGGTACAATAGCAACAACAAGCTCAATAGTAGGAATTATTAGTGCAACAACAATAGGACTAACAACAAGCGTTGTTGATACAACAAAAAATACAAACATACTTGGCATAGAAAAGTGTGCAAGCACCATCCACCAACACACCAACCAATCCACCCATCCCTTTGACAAGTGAACCACCGCAAAACATCTTCATCCCACCTCTTGATCTGCAAAATGATGTAACCATGCAAATCAAGTTTCTCTCGCAACAAGTGCTTGATCTTCAATCATAGAAAACTACAAAGACACCCAACAACTTGTGTCCCTATCTATTTGATAGGAGTCTTGTAATGAAACCATTCCCAAAGGGATTTGAGATCCCCAAATTTGATAAATACCGAGGGATGGGAAACCTTGAAGATCACATCAGGGAATTCCAAGTACATTTCATGGAAGTCGCATATGATGATACATATTTGATACAACTATTTCCTAGAAGTTTGGTTGGACATGCCATGGAGTGGTTCTCTCACCTTCCTCCTGGCATCAAAAATTTCCAAGAGATAGTAGACGCATTCATAAAAAATTACGCATTCAATATCGGTATGGATGTCCATCTAGAGGAACTATCAACTCTTAAACAAGGAAAAAATGAATAATTTGCTTCTTTCCTACAACGATGGAGATCCAAGGCCAATAGGAGCAAATGGGTCATGCTAGAAGAAAAAAAAGTTTGCACCATCATTTCCAATCTGGAGGGAACCTTGGCATTTCATCTCAAAGTGCAAGGAATCACCACATATGACCAATAGATCTCCAAGGTGCTTAAAATTGAACGAGCCCTTATTGCACAAGGAGGGAAACCCACATATCCTGAACAAAAAAATAATCGCCCATCCACTAGCTATAACGACAAACCTCACAAATGGGAAAAAAATAGAAACATTACCAATGATGGTGTTGTTGACACCAAAGTTGTCATTAGTGCTCCCCAAAAAAACATACCAACACCCCAACAACAACCCCAAAACAAAAATCAAAACAATCAATAAGTTAGCATTGTGACTCAGTAGCCAAACAATCAAATAGTCAACAATGTGCATGATCAAAGGGGGCCACTCCAGTGAAACAAAAACTACCCCAAACAAAAGTATATAGCCCTTGGGGAATTAGTTGAATCCATCATGAAGAGGCTGGTAGAGGAAAAACTCATCACAATCCTCACCTATGACAACTATCAAGAGCCCTTGGTAAAACCATCATGGTACAATGAAAATCACCTTTGTGATTTCCACAAAATCAAGGGACACACAACTACTAGTTGTATGAGGTTGAAAAACTTAATTCAAGACCTCATTGATGATAAAATCATAAATGTGGAACAACCAGTGGGAAATCAAAATCTCAAGATCTACATGAATCCGATGCTCAATCATAACAACAAAGGGAACGATACCAATGATAAGGGGGAGGGTGCATTCAAAAGTGTGAATTATGTATATGACCATGTCGTCGCATCCCTAGATGAGTATTGCACTGTTATCACCATCAAAGGAGCCCAAACTGATTGTGGAGTCACCACAAGAGGCAGAAAAATTACCATCGTAGGGTCATCTCAGCCTCCTAGAGCACCCACTTCCAACCTGAGATCCATTCCTAGTGGCTATAATGTCCTTGATCAGTTGAAAAGAACCCCAGCTCATATCTCCATCATGAAGTTACTGAAGATATCATCAACCCACAAAAATATCCTTGAAGAAGTGTTATCTTCATCCACCGTCTCTGCGGATCTTGATGTTGAACAATTCAAAGCTATGGTTGGAAACATCATTACCCCAAATCTTCTTACATTCTCCAATCAATACTTTCCCACCCAACCATCTCACAATTGCACACTCCATCTGGAGGTCCTAGTGCATAAAAATAAAGTCAAGAGAGTCTTGGTGGATGGAGGTGCAGGTTTAAACATCTATTCCCTTAAGCTCATAAAGAATTTGGGAATCTCATAGGATTCCATTGAAAAAGGAAAATGCATCACAATCAGGGCTTACGATGATCAAGAAAGAGTGTCCCAGGGCACTATCCAAATCCATATTCAAGTAGGGCCAACAATTATGGAAACCACCTGTCAGGTCCTTGATCTTGATTTTCCTTACAACATTCTCATAGGACATCTGTGGATCCATGGGATGCAAACAATGGCATCAACCTTCCACCAATGTGTCAAGTTCACATAGCAAGTCCAAGAGGTCACTATCTATGGGGATCCTGAACATTTTATTTTACTGCAAGAGCCTAGAAACAAAATATTACAAAATACCCCAAGTTCCTAAGAATGATGAAGGCCCCTCAACTTCATACATTGATCCAGCTACTCTCACCTCCACTTCTACGATAGAGACACTAGTCATCTTTGCCATCTCCGATATCAAGGTCATTGTCCAGGACAATGGGTGTGGACACCATACAATTCCAAAAAATTCTTTTCTGGTAGGAGAGTTACCACAATCTCCCAGGTCACGAGGACAATCACAATCAAAAGATGCTTCCTCATCCCAAACCTTCACAACAGGCTCCTCCAGCTTCAAAAGTTGGGGAGATCTCGGCCAGGAAGTAATAGAAGAGGACCCATCCAATCTCTTGTACCAAAATAATAGATTGACAATTGATCTACCTATGGATGATATCAGTAAAGGCTTATAAATGATGCTCGCCATGGGCTATGACAGAAACTAGAGGCTTGGATAGAATGACAATAGACTCCTAGTACCCATCATTCCTGAGACATGAATGAGAAATATTGGCCTTGGATGTACCCCTCTGAGTATTACCATACATGGCCAAAATCCCCTAGTTAAGAAGGTCAAAACTCCTCAGCAAATGACAGCTACCGTTCAATTACTTGTATCCACATGTCTGCCTTTAGACAATTTCACATTTGACATAACTAATGTCTATAGTAGTAGTGATGAGGAAGATGCCATAACTGACTTACCTATGCTTTTTGAGAATTCCTCTCTCCTCATGATTAGTATTGTGTCATTTGATTCAACTAGTCAAACCCATGAAATCAGCCTAGTTTACCCCCAGCTCATCGATTACAACTAATGAGGACCACCAATTCTAGACACTTTCAAAAATGACGAAGCACTCTCAAAATTCATGGGACTGTGGAGCACAGTACCATGTGGAGATCATAATGCTAGGTTTGATATAATTCTAGACACACAAGCTTACTTCAGGGAGATGATTGAATCCTTTAGTCGCAAAAGAAAAAATTTGAGAATAATCTCAAGGTCTTTGAGTGAAAACCACACAGTGTCACTCTCTGATCCTAAAATAGTAAAAACAAAGGACATATCCAATGGTGAAAACCTCTATGAGGCACCCAAGGATGAAGGATTCAATCTTCCTCTCAGTGCTCTACATCAGGAAAAGTCAGTGGTTCTAGCTGAGAAGTGTAACCCGATCAACTTGGGAACAAAGGAAATTCTGCATATCACATTTTATGTTGAATAATTGATGTCAGAAGAACAAGAGCTCCTAGTTGCTTTCTTAAAGGAGAGAAAGGTCAACTTTTTATGGAGCTATGCCAACATGCCCGGGCTTGATTCAGAGGTTGTGGTCCACCATCTAGCAGTTTACCCTGAAGCAAAGCCTATCAGGTAGAAACTCAAAAAAATGCATCCCTAGATAGCCTTGTTAGTCAAAATGGAATTGAAGAAGCTACTTGATGCGGGGTTCATATGACTAATCAACTATTCAGAGTGGATATCAAATCTGGTTCCTATTTCAAAGCCCAATGGGGGCATCCGTATATGCACAGATTTTAGAGACCTGAACAAGGCATGTCCCAAAGATGACTTCCCACTTCCAAACATTGATATGATTGTAGATATGATTGTGGGACATGAGATGCTTTCACTAATGGAAATATTCTTTGGGTATAACCAAATCATGATAGCCAAAGAAGATCAACACAAAACAACTTTTACTTGTCCATGGGGGATATATTGCTGGAACATGATGTTGTTTGGCCTAAAGAACACTGGAGAAACATATCAAAGGGTCATGAACTTAATATTTCATGGCATGATCCATAAGACTGTGGAAGATTATGTTGATGACATATTGGAAAAATCCAAAAAGATACAGGACCACATAGCAGCATTGAGTGCCATCTTTGACAAGCTTGAGGAATACAAGGTATGCCTTAATCCAAAGAAGTGCATCTTTGGCATACAATCAAGGAAGCTATTGAGATACATTGTGTCTATGAGAGGAATTGAAATAGATCCTGCTAAGGTAAAGGAAATCCTTGAGATGGAGGCACCTAAGACATTGAAACAGTTAAGAGGCCTACAAGGCAGACTCCAGTCAATCCATTGGTTCATATCTCAGCTAGCAGACAAGTCAATCCCATATTCTCACCTACTCAAGGGGTAGTATACAAATGGGATGACAAATGCGATCAGGCCTTTAACAAAATCAAAGAGTATTTTCTCACATCTCCAGTGCTTGTGCCACCAATCCCAAGAAAGCCTCTAATCCTCTACATATCAACAACAACAACAACTCTCAGTGCTCTTCTAGCTTAGCATGATGAAAATGGAATAGAGAGGGATATCTACTACATCATTCGAACCATGGTAGGGCATGAGTTAAATTATTCCTTCATCAAAAAAGCTTGTCTAGCAGTGGTGTTTTCCTCACAGAAGTTCATACAATACATGTTAACACACAAAATCAAACTCATTGCCAAGATCAACCCACTCAAATACCTGATTTCTAAAGCAATTCTCATAGGAAGGATGGCCAAGTGGTTCATGATCCTATCAGAATATGACATTGAGTACGTGGAACATAAGGCCATCAAATGACAAGCTATTGTAGACCAACTGGAAGAAGCACCAATGTACTCAGAGAATGCACTAATTTTAGAGTTCCTTGATGAATCCATCTTCAACTTGAACATAGTAGACCACCGGAAGTTGTACTTTGATGGCTCCTACATGCAACACGGATCGGGATCTAGGGTCTTTTTCATCACTCCACAGGGAGACTGCATACCAAGATCCTACAAATTGGTATTTCCCTACACAAACAATATCTTAGAATATGAAGCTCTGACCATAGGACTCAAAATAGCAGTGCAGTGGCATATCATGGCTCTCAAGGTATATGGGGATTCACAGCTAATAATCAATCAAGTGAATGATGAATATCAAACTAAAGATGACAAGCTAACTCCATACAAGAAATTGGTGGAAATTATTAAGGATTCCTTCATTGAGATCACATTTGAATAGATACCTAGAGCAAACAACAGAGCAAAAGATGCCATGGTGACAATTGGACCCCTATTGGATATCCCTTGCAATGTCCCAATGCATGAATTCCTGGTAGAGTAGCTTCTCGTGCCTATATTTGAGGTACTGGAGTCAGAACTTGTGTGCAAAATCATTGGTCCCGACAATCTATGGTACCATGACATATACACTTATCTAAGAATAGGAGTCCTCCTAGCTGACATAACCTCAAACCTCAAGAAAACCTTTGTCAAGAAAGCATCCCGGTTTGTCATCCTAGGAGAAACTCTTTACTATAGGAGCATAGAAGGAACCCTATTACGTTGCTTAAATGCTGAGGAGGCATTGACTGCCTTAACTGAGGTACATAATGACATATGTGGTTCACACTCAAGTGGTATGACCTTGGCCAAGAAATTGCTGAGGTAGGGGTATTATTGGCCTACTATGGAAAGAGAAGCACATGACTATGTCAGAAAGTGTCTACAATAGTAGCAGCATGGGGACCTCATCTATGCACCAGCTCAAGAGCTTCATCCTATTGTCACACCATGGCTCTTTTCGTAGTGGGGGCTTGATCTCGTTGGAAAAATCACCCCCACCTCATCCACTGGCCACAAGTTTATCATGACCGCAACTGAATACTTCACAAAGTGGGTGGGAGCTATACCAATTACCTACATTATTGGAAAGTAGATATCAAAGTTCATCCTAAACTATTTAATATGCCGCTATGGTGTCCCACAAGCCATTATCTTAGATAATGGGACACCATTCAAAAATTAGGATGTCCATGAATTATGCGACAAATTCAAAATCCAACATCGCTTTTCCACCTCGTATTATCCCCATGGAAACAACCAAGATGAGGCTACAAACAAGACCATTTTGAAAATCCTCAAGAAAACGGTCAATTAAGTTGGTCGTGATTGGTGTCTCCAACTGAATCATGTCCTCTAGGCCTATTGAACTAGCATCTATACACCCACAAGTGCCACCCCCTTTTCCCTGGTCTATGGATAAGAAGCCATATTACCCATTGAGATCAAGCTCTCGTTACTAAGAATATCACTACAAAATCTCATCACAGATGAGGAATATCGAGTATCAAGACTGAATGAGTTGGAACTGCTAGATGAATGGTGAATGGAGGCATTAAACCACTTGCATTTGTATCAGAACTAACTCAAACAAAACTATAAAAAGAAGATCAGGAGCAAGACCTTCCAAGTCAGAGAACTAGTGCTAAAGGAGAACCAGAAGAACGTCCCAAATCCAAACGGCAAAAGAAAATTTGAACCCAACTAGTTGGGGCCATTCATCATCACAACAAGCTATAATTCAGGGGCCTATTAGTTATCAATGCCTGAAGACGAGCCTCTGTAGGAGCCCATGAACAACTCCCATCTTAAAAATTTCTATGCCTAAAATCTTGCAAGGTATAAAACCAAAAAATCAAAAAAATCAAAAAATGTCCTAAAAAAATGGTCACCCTGATGAAAACCTAGTAAACAGGTGTCTTGGTGACAACAAAAAAATTCAAAAAAATAAAAATTCAAAAAAATAAAAAATCAGAAAAAGGATCAAAAAATAGTAAAGAGAAAAAAACTGTCCTCTAGTGAAAACCACTTCAGTGGCACTTTGGGCAAGTACCTTGGTGAAAACCTGGAAAATAGGCACCTTGTATAAATAAGCACTTTCCATCCACCAGGATTTACATGGCTTTTTTTTTCATCATCCATCCATTACGCTTCAATCAACCATCACATTCCATATCCCCATCCATCATTTGTTCAACATCCGCATCATAGCTTGGTCTTGTGTTCGTGTCATGATCCCTCCTAGTACTATTCGGCCCATTCTTAAGGTCAGTTTGTCCTGAATTTATTAGAGTAGTCTATTGCATCATGTTGGGGGAATTTCCTCATGGAATTGGATTTGTGTATGTTCTTGAAGTCCCCAAAATCAGAAAATCAGAAAAATCCAAAAAAGATTAGAAAATCCAAAAAATCCAAAAAACATCATAAAATTGAAAAATCCAAAAACATCAAAAAATACCAAAACAGGTCAAAAAGTCAATCAAAAATTCAAAAAAAAGTTGTCTTTTCGAACTACATCATCTTTGAGCTTTGAACATAGGCAAGGTTGATCTTTGATCTTCTCTCGAGACACTTAGGTTAGTCCTTTAGGAGTCTATCATAATAAACTAGCAGTCCATTTGTTTATATCTCATCAATAATTGAGTTTATGTCAGTCGAAGTACGTGGTCTCTACGTGTATAACATAGGAAAGGCTAATTGTTGTTCAACTCCTGAGGCCCCTAGGATAGGTCTTCAGGTTAGTCTCTTGGTCAAATTTCAAAAAACCCCAAAACATTTGAAATTTTGAAAAATAAAACATTTGCAAAATCTAAAAAAATACCAAAAAACAGCCTCAAAACATTTTAGAAAACTCCAAAAACATCCAAATATTAGAAAAAATCCATCCATCTCATCTCGTTTTCATCTGCAATAAACATTCACTCATAATAAATCAATCGTCACCCTCAACCTTTGGTGAAACAATTGAAAACAAGTTTAGTAGGATAAAAGTGAAAACTCAATCATCAAGGTCTCAAGTCTAGGTCAATACGTAAACAAGTTGGTCAACTCTTTGTGTCAATAGCCTATCATCCAATCAGTCCCAAATCAATCATCTGATATTGCCATGTCCTAGGATGCATCCTTCCTACAATGGACATCAACATCAGGCATCACCATAGTTCTTGGCTAGTGGTATTGAAGAACATCAACTTGTTTGTTTACTTTATCTTTGTCTTTTGACTTATCTTTTTGTGCTCATTTCGATGACCTCTAGATGACGTCCCAAACGAGGGGATTTATAGAGAAAGGAATGGGGAAATGATCATTATCTTTTTATCTGTTGTGCTTGTTGGATATTCTTGTAATATAACTTGGTCATGCATGCTTTGTTTGGGTATAGGGAAGGTGTTTTAGATATCTTGTTGACCACATGGGAAGGCTTGCCTTTCTATGTTTTGGTCTAAGGTATTTGGAATATCTAAACTGCATTTTGAATGAGGTTCCATCTGTTAGGTGTGAATAGGAGTACTCCTATTTGATTATCGAGTCAAAGTCCATCACACTAGGTGCAACACCATCCTAGTTCTTTATACCTTGATGCATCGTGCCTATGTGTGTTATCAAACATAAGGTAATTGGCCCTTTTAAAATCCCAACTCCTCGGCAAGCAAATCATCATCATCATCATCATCATCATTGTGATCATCATCTCGTGTCTTGTTGGAATATCTTGCTTTCTTCTATCTCCTTTCCCATGCTAACATGATACCATGATAGTTAATCACAAATCATTATCGCCAATGCGTTCATCCTGCATCCAAAAAACCATCAGCATACTACATAACGCAAATCATATCATTTAGAAAGTATTTACCACATCACCTGCATCGTTGCATAATATAGATTAGTTATTCTAAGCATCTCATAAACCATACACATGCATTCATTATATAAGCATAAAATAAATCATCCCATATGTATTATTAACTCATATCACATACCTCATAAAACATCCATCGCATAATCATAAGGAACATATCATGTGCATCATATACATAGGCAATATTAACATCCATCATCACCATATCACATGCATCATCATCCATTAAATGCGTAATATAGATTTGTTAGTCTAAAGCATTTGCATATCATAACATTTTGCATACATCATTATAAAAAAGTGCATAGAGAAAGATAGTTAAAACTAAATGTATCCATAAATTAGTGCTTCACATAACATCATTGCATTGCATCACATAAGATAAAATCATAACATCGCATATAGAAATAAAATCCATCCATAAATGCATAAAAAATAGAATAGGACACATCACACATCATCGAATCATCGCATGTCATATATATCATCAAAAACATATACTGTCATGGTACAAATCTAGATTAAGCGTGTATCGAATACATAAAGTACAAAGGCCCATGGGGCTATAAAAAATGAGCCCATGGGGTGAAAAAAGAATCTTGTCTCTGATCAAAAAACTGCTCTAACCCTGTTGGCTGCCCTCGCCATCGCCAGGGTATATCACTTTGTGGTCCTCAAGAGGTCTGTATCCTATCTATTGAGAATAAGCTGGGACTTGGGATGCTTGGGGCACAACCTAATGATAGTGGAATTTGTAATAATCTACCTCTTGAATGACATCCTTGTATGCCTGCAATGACACTGAACTTCGAGAAGAAGAGGCAGACATGCTTTCAATCTGTTGATGACAACCCATATCTTGTGCTACCCTAACCTCTGTAGCCTGGCTCTGCTAGACAACTTGATCTCTATCCTATCTCAGCTGGTCTCTCTCTACCATCAAGGTAGCCACCTATCCCTGTAATCCTACAACTTGTGCCTGCAACTGCAATATCTGAACATCTCTTTGATCGGGTGGTGGTGGAGGTCCCTGGTCCTATGGTGGCTCGCCATCATGCCCATCCTACCCATCCTATTCATCCTATCACCCTTGGTCCTAGTCCTATCTTGGGGCATCCTGATGGGGCTGATCCTGTGGCTCCCTATTATGATCTGGCTGATGTAGTGGCCCATCTACATCACCGTCTCTGTCTCTGCCCCCTCAGCCTCTCTGGTCTTGGCCTCAACCTGCTCCTTTGCCTATGGCCCTATTCCATGTGGATGGTGTTCCTAGTACTACCAATCTAAGAGGTGACCAGACTGTGTAGTACCTACATCAGCTTTCCCCTGATCATATGGCCATGGCTTGGCCACCAGCTGCATAAAAATTTGCACCACCTCAGCTGCAGGTATGTATCGGCCCCATGAGGTCTGGCTCGTCGTACGTGCAAATATCGCAACATAATGATCATCGGGTCTATCCTAAGGCTCCTTGAACTATCTTTGGACGCTACCTAGCAAGTACCTCTTGAGCATAGTGTGCTCCCTGCCCTACATCAGTCTGTCCTACAGAGTGAAGAAGAGCTGCTACACATCATCGTACCATGTGGGTCATCCAAGATATGGGCACCATGTGAAAGCTCACATATCATCAATTACCCTCCTCCAGTGGGGAATCCCGTGCTAGCCTGTGTATGTGAAAGAAACACCTCCTCTATATCGCCAAACAACTAGATCATCTAGCTCCATATTGACTAGAACAACTCTTGGACAAAGCACAACGATGTGCTCCCAAGCCCAGATATGAAGGAGTGTGACCCCCACCTCAATGGCTCTACCATCAATGTATGCAAACTCATGTAAATATCTTTACAGTGATGCCAGTAGTATTGGCCCCCACATAAAGCATAATCTTCATTGGACCATGTGCTCTCAGGCGAGTCCCCATCTAGGACTAAAGTATCGGCCCCACCAATCTGGTGCAACGAGACCCGATATGATGGTTGTTATAACCAATCGAAAGGGTGACACAACAAGCTTGTAATGCTCTAGCTCAATTTGACCCTCAAAAAAGACAATCTTGTCGAGGCCCATCACGACATAGTAGGCCTCCCTCCTGGCATCCACATCATATATCATGTGCTCTCCGTGGATGGGTAATTTGAGTATCTGCCACACATCCTCTAGTGTGACCGCGGCCTCTCCTATTGGAAGGTGGAAAGAGGATGTCTCGTTGTGCCATCGCTTACTAAGCACTATCATTATCCCCAAATGTGTCCTCATGGGTGGTGCATAGGCAATGTACCAAAGTCCGATCACCCCTAGATGCTCCTGCTATCGCTTAGGCATACCCTGCAAAATTCCAAAAAGCTCCTGAGACTTGTGCTCACGTGAATGAAGGATCGACACCTCCTCCTACATTAGGAAAGCCACCGTGTTAAAATACATAAAAAAATGTGATCCTATCTTGTGTCGGCATACCCAAAGTAGCCCGCATGTCACTGTTTGTGGGTGTGGCATAGTTTGAAAGTTCCAAACTGTGCCGCTAGGAGCCTTTGGCCCTCAAACTCTGTCGCGGTGTTGTAGTTTGGAGAGCGACCCGGTTTAGCGCTAAAATCTAATTTGCAAAGAGGTCTACCATGACACACTTTTCATATGTGACTCAATTTGGAGTTTGAATCCAAACTCCAAATTGTGCCATGACATCACTATTTGTGACTCCGACACAGTTTAAGGCTGCGCGGCGCCGAAAAAGAGTTTTGAGTGGTGCTATATTGGACCGTTGCTAGGGACATAAATTCCTAAGCTAATAAATGCACACAAAAATCAAAAAGTGAGGTCAAGTCAAGTTGACTCACCGGTGGTCAAGTGCCAGGTAGCCTCTAGTGTGTGCATACTCGATCTAAAATGTGTCAGGGAAGTTGTCATTGCGCCATCTCGTGAAGGGGTCAGAGCTCAAAAATGCAAAATCTCAAAGGGATGAATGTGCAAATGAATTGGAAATGGCCCCTCGAGGCCTATTTAAGCCTGAAAATTAGGGTTTTTTTACCCCGTTTAGCTGTCCAGCTAGGGGTTTGGTCCCCCGATCCCGTTTTCGCCCAACTGAGGGCCATTTTGCACCATTTTTTCATGCTTTGTCTCATTTTTTGGCATCCTAGAGCCTTTTTGGACCAGTTAGGCACCTTGTCCTCTTTTTTTGTGAGATCACCCAAAAATTGAAATTTTCGTCCGATCTCTCGAGGGGGCAGTATATCGGCATGTTTTTGTCCACCGGGGCAGCAGTGGGGCAATTTTAAAATTGGAAAATTTTAAATTTTGATTGAGACAGTTTATTCTTTGAAACAATGCAGCAAGTACTTTGCTTCAAAGAGGGGCAAAATGTAGACACGAAAAATGTACCAATCACACTTGATCCTGATTACTAACATCATTTCATCCTAAATCATCTCTTTAGCTTGTCATCACTCTTCATCCCTGAATTAAATAAATAATCATTTATTTGATTAAGTCATTATCCCTCATTAATTAAATAAATCAATGTTATTTAATTAATCCTCCGATCTCTATTTAATTAAATAATTCATTTTATTTGATTAAATCTCTAAAGTCATCTTATTAAATTAAATAAATTAAACCTTATTTGATTTAATCTAACATCATCATCCCTCTTTAATTAAATAAATCAAATCCTTATTTAATTAAATCTAAATCATTTTCCTCTCATCTTTGATTTAAATCAACTGAAAAATCTAAATCAAATAGTCACATCATCTAATCCCTTATTAAATTAATTAAACCTTGATTAATTTAATCCTAATCATCCAATTTCTCTAGATTTTGCCACTTGCACATGAAAATACATTTAATAGATTTATTAAATCCCTATTTTCTTTCAACTTGGCATCTTTAGGGGAATATTCCTCCAAGTTTGAAAATCCCTCCAAGTGGATTTGTCCTTCCAATGAGACATTCATTCCCTCTTACATTTCCTTGTGCATTGAGCCAAGTGGCATTTAATTCATTCTTTTTCCCTCTAACATGTCATGTCATAATTTTCAAATTCCACCTAATTTCATTTATTGTGCACATTCATCAAAATGTGCTCAAGCTTCCTCCATTCACATCTTGACAAGTGGCACTTTCCCATTGGATGTTGAATGATCCCACATTGCTCCATTTTTCTCATTCCTCCATCTTCTCTTTCTATAAATAAGAGGCTTCTCTCTTCATTTTGATCATCCACAATTTGAGCAAGTCTACTATACTCAATTTCATATTCAAGCATATCCATTTTCATCCATTTTATCAAGTTTATAGCTAGGTTATTGTAGATATCTTCATGGAGCTCAATTGAATCAACCATCAAGTGGATCAAACTTCATCAAATCATCACAAGCTTTCATAGGAGTTGGGAAAGAGCCAATTTCCACATCAAATTGGCACCAACTCCCCCATGGGATTGAGAGTTTGCATCTTAAAATAGGATTTCATTGCTTTCTTGGTTCATTTTATTCATGTTATTTCCTATTTGAGCTTTGCAAATGAATTTCATGGGGAATCTTGATTCTCACTTGCATTTTATCTAATGATATGTTTGTTTCTCGTGTTTGTGCAGGTCTAGGATTGGGGTTCTACAAGAGGAGGGGCTGATAAATGAATAGTTGAAAATTCTAGCACCTACTTTAGAGAAGGAAGAGATAAAAGAAATCTTGGATATCCATGTGGGTAGAAGCACAAGAAATAGGCAATATGCAAAGTACTTGGTGAAATGGAGAGGAAGGCTTATTGAAGATTCATCATGGTTGTCTTAATTTGAGATTAACCATCTTGGTTTCCCTATTGTAGACATCTAAATTTGACCACTCATATATGGTCAAATTCATCCCCTTTATTCTTCTATCCCACATCCCTCATTTGTGTTAATTAAATAATTAATTATTTAATTAATATTCCCCTTTTCTGATGTTCATAAGGTATTTAATTAAATAATTAAATACTTTATCCCTTGTCCCCTTTCTTCTCTAAATTAAATAAATACTCTAATTTATTTAATTTAGTCATTTTCCTTTTATGAATTTAAAGCAATTTTAAATTCATCATTTTCTCTCTCCTTGTTCCATCCTCCATAATTCCTCTTTAATTTAGATTAATTTAATTAATGTACAATTAAGATGTGCACACCCCTAGTCAGGATTAGTGTCACATCCTCCATAATTCTCCACTTTCTCTTAATCCTCCATTAGCCTGCTTAATCCCTTGTTTGCACAACTTTAATCACTTGATTAGGTCAACCTAATCCTTATACCATTTATGGAATACCCCCAAGTCAACCTTCATTAATTGTTTTCTCATTTTGGAGCAGGCAACCCATTCCCCATGTGAATTTAAAATTCACATTTATTCTTCCTATGTCCTTTTAGGAATTTTTAATCCCTCCTCTCTTCCCCATGTGGATATTTGAGGAATGTTAAATTCCTCATACATCCTATCACCCACATGGGGAAAAGGACCTCCTTTATGAGGAGATCTTGTCCCAATCCCTAGGTACCATAAGGTAACTCCACCTTACCTCCATTTTGACACCTCATTGGACACATGGCAAGATGTGAGGGCTTGTGAGTCCTCAACTCACCCTAGCCTTTGATGTTGTCGATGGTGGTCTCATCCTAAACCTTCATTTCTTAGAGGAATTTCCCCTAAAATTAAAGGATTTTTCCCTCATTTACAACATTCAACACAACACACATTTTGCACTCTAACTCTCAAGCACTCATCTAAGCCAAAGAGCCTCCATTGTTGTAGCTTCATTTGGATCCATATTGTGCACTATCGAAATACCCACTTGTGTCATTGCATTCCCCATCTCATCTTCATCATTTTGCATTAGCTTTTATGTTATTTACCATCCAAAGGAGCACACAATCAAATGAGTCAACAAGGCCAACCAACTCATCAACTTGGGCAAGGTAACACACTCTTTCTATCTTTGGTTTTTTTCAAGTTCAACTAGGCTAATCGTTGAGATGTTGTTTGTTTTTTTCTTGTTTTCATTCTATTTGTTTTGCATTTTAGACTAGAAATTCAGTTGTGCACATTTCTGGCATGCCCGGTGGGACCCACATCATGGGTCTATACTTTTACGTTTGTTGTTTCATGTTTTCTAGGTTCAAATTTTACACGCAGGGAAAATTTTCCCTAATGGGTGAACTTGCCAGCTATAGAGGTGATTCTGCAGACAACAAAGGTGAAAGTGAATTCACCCTTTCTTGGAAAGGGGTGAATTTGAATTGAGGGGAGAAATTGATCATATCAGAGGTAAATTTGTAGTGGTTTCCAAGAAATAGGCGAGAAAAATCAAGTTACAAAGGTGAAATTGAATTGGCCCATCTTCCAGAATAGAGGCGAAAGAAAATTCACCCATCCTCCCAAAACAGGAAAATTTGACCAGAAGAACAAGCAAATTTATCTCATATAGGAGAAAATTTGAGGTATACCAAAAACTTGATCTTTCATTTTTCAACTTCAATCTGGTTTCGGTTTCAAGTACTGGCCTGCTAACTCATCTATTTATGAGTGGCATTTCACTAACGATTTGTGCAACAATTTGTCTTTTGTTTGTCCAAGATCGATGGTAAAAATTACTGATGTATTTTCTATAGGATGACTGGTCGAAGACCCTTTCAGTTAGTATGTCTGTTGATTTCCATACTAGCTAGGGCCACATAGATTAATTAAAGGGTCAATATGCTTTGTTTGTTGTGCTTGGGAGTAGACTATTGACATATCCAATCCCCTTGTGCCTTTTCAAAATCTTGGGTGACGAGAAATCATAGTTTACTCTAGTCTAGTCCAGTCTACCTAGGAGGTACTAGTGCATCTAAGCTCTCCCCTTGTGCTATGTCCGAGTCTGGGGGCCATCCAAAACATCTAGTATCTTCTTCCCTTAGCAAGACCTACCTAGGATTTCATCACCTATGGGACGATCCCGACCATGTGTTACCGGTGGGGTATATAAAGGGGGGAGAACTAAAGTTGTACCCCAATCCAGTCACGTCATGTTTAGCAAAGCGTCAAATCTAGGGTGATACCTAGATAAGACATGTAGGGTTGTTTCGAGTTTCTAGTACCTTGTCGGGGCTCTTGATCCATGCTTGTGATGGGATGGTGTTCATGGTTGTGCCTCATGTACCTAGTGTATATCAAGGACACACGAGATATCCTGTATAGCCTAAATAGAGACTCGTGTTTTAGTCACAGCTTGGTGTAGTGCAGGGGATGCACATTGTACCCTAAAGTTACTCACCATGTACTCCCTTGGGTTGAGATAGAAATCATCATGGTGGACTATGATAGTCCTCAAGAGAGAGTGTGAAGGTGATCTCGTGGCATCTGTTGATGACCTTGTGCCATTGGAACACTAGTTATTTTCCTCCATGATAAAGGGTGATCCAAAGAACCACCCCAGTATCACAGAGTATTAACCTTGGGTTGTCCGCTCAAGGTGGTGGGCCTACATCAAGTTTGTAAACCTTCAACACTAATTTTAGGATTGTGTTGCATGGCGTGTCTTTATTGTGTGATACCAGTACTTTTATTTTTAGTTTAGTTAGTCTAGCCTTCTGTTTATTTTTTTTCATGTTTGTTGTCCTTTGCCACAATCATCCCCTGCCTACAAAGGTGAATTTGCATTGTGGATAGACAATTTTTCTTTGCAAAAGGGCGATTCCATGTCTGAGTCCAATCTAGGTCATCCCTTTAGGTGAGTTCATCTTTGACAGAGGCAAATTTTCCTATGGGTCCCTTCCTAGGTGACCTCGTTTTCATTTTTTCTATAGAATAGGTGAGTTTTTCCAACCTTTAGGCAAGTTTGTGTCATTCATGATCCATAAAAATCACCCATTTTCCATAGAATAGGTGAATTTTTCCTCTCCTGGGGTGAACCTGCTATCCATAGGGGCAATTCCATTTTTTAGTCTGAGTCATCCCATCAGTCATCATCCATCAAAATCACTCATTTTCCATAGAATAGGAAATTTTTTCCTCTCCTAGGGTGAACCTGTTATCCACAGGGGTGATCTCATTTTCAGTCTGAGTCATCCTAGTAGTCATCATCCATTGAATTCACCCATTTTCCATAGAATAGGTGAATTCATCTTCTCTTAGGGAAAACCTACTATCCACAGGGGCAATCCCATTTTTTGGTCTT
>VDFB02159793.1:0-35299 GCA_007258455.2 Sequoia sempervirens
GAACTAATCTAAACTGAACTAAACTAATCTTCATGCATGTAAACATCAATCCCTAACTTCTAGGATCTTTACATGCATTACAAAAGTGTTATCTTTTACTCCAAACAATTAACTTAACTCAAGGTGGGTTCCACCTTCCATGTGGGCGCCCCATGTGCCACTATTATTTAGGAACTCATATTAGACGCCCTCACATGCTCCTAACATTTAGAATTAATTACAAATGTCAATTAACATGATTATTTCATTCAATATTAATTTGTTTTTAATCCTAGTGTTGGGGAACACTTTCCAAGGACTTAGGAGATAAATGAAATAATGTTAAGGATTGCAATTAAATGGCATCCTATTCCCAACACTAAGGCCCCTTTCTTTGGAGGACACCCTTGCTTGGAGCCTTGACCTAAGTGGGGTGTACTCTATGGTTGTTGGTTACCAAGTTTTGGGTAGGAAAAATTATGGTGGAAGGGAAGTCCCTTGGTGGAAGCATGCTTGGAATAAGTTTGTGTGTCCCAAATGCTATTTATTTTTGTGGTTGGTGGCTCAGGATAGGTGTCTCACTTGGGAGAATTTGAGGAAGCATGGATTTCAAGGTCCTTCGATCTGTGTCTTGTGTGGTTGCAGTGAGGAGTCCTCCTCACATCTCTTTTTCTAGTGTACTTTTGTCAAGTTTTTGTGGCACCATTGGTGGGAGGTCTAGAAGCATGCTTGTGTTCATGCTTCATCTCTTGTGGATTTTTGGAGTAGTATGGGAAGGCCACCAACCACAGATTTAAGTCTCCAAGTGGTGTGGAATTTAGGGCCCTCTTGCATCCTACGATAGACTTGGCTTGAGAGGAATCAAAGGATTTTCCAAGCACGGGCTTTAGCGGTTCATTAGATATGGTAGTTGGTTATGGGTATGATTCAAGAAACTATTCAGGCTAAGTGTGAGGTGATTCCTCCTATTTATCATGGGGAGGTAGAGGTGATGATGAGGTTAGTATTAATTGGAATGGAGAGAAAGGACTCCATCTCTTCAAAGGGTAGGAAGTCCAAGAGGAAAATTCATCAAGATGGAAAATGGTCTCCCCCTGTTGATGGTATCCTAAAAGTCAACACAGATGGATCATCCAGGGGTAATCTTGGATAGGTTGGTGTAGGGGGAGTCGGTAGGGATACATCTGGATCGGTTATGTTCTTATTTTCCATCTATAAAGGATATCAGACTAATAATCTAATGGAGGCTCTTGCTATTCTTATTGCCTTGGAAAAGGCCTATGCTCTGGGTTGGCACAAGTTAGTTTGTGAATCTGACTCTATGATTCTTGTTAATATGTTGAATAATCAAAGTTTTGAGGGGTTGAATTGGAAATTAGCATCAATTGCTAAGCAGATTCTAAGGTTGGGCAGTTTCTTGGATGAGGTTTCTTTTATTCATATCCCGTGGAATAGTGTTGTTGATTGTCTTACCAAATGGGCTTCAAAGGGTCAAAATGATTAGCAAGTTAGTGAATGGTGGTAGCTTCTTAAGGATTTTGGGTGCAAGTTGTAGAGGTTGATTCATGTACATATGCAAAGTTGAGAGGTTTGGTGCCCTAGTCCCTAGGTGGGTGGGTTTCAACTCTGGATTTTCTACTTTTGTTTCTTTGGCCTTTGGGGCCTCTCAGCCTTTTTATTTTGGATGTTGATTGTACTCTTGATTTTTTTTTATCAATAAATGTTTACCCTCTTTTAAAAAGAATATATAAGTCAATTGATCTAATTAAGACAACAATAGATTTAGCTAAAAGGTTGATTTGGTCTCAAATAGAAAAATCCTTACAACAACAAAGGATTTAGTGATTGAAATAAAAGTTACCACTAATCCTTAGGAGGATCAAGAGGAAGATGATGAAGCAACTTTCTTGGAAGAAATGATAATTAGTCAAGGCACCTTACAAATAGAGAAAGTTGAAAGAGAGGGAGAACCTAAAAGGGAGAAAACCTAAGAAGGTGCTAAGAGTGGAAGGTGGTAAACATGATAACCAAATGAAAATCCTGAACATGATTAAACAATATTTGGGAAGGGAGAAACCCTTCCTAGTGAGTAATGAAGATAAACTCATGGATGTTAGGGGATGTTGGAACACTTTTGTCGTTGCACCAAAAGAGCGACCTATTAACACCCGATACAAATTTCATAGATAAGCGGATCCATGGGAGGTGGTTAGTCCATGTATCGAATCTGAAGGGAGATTTTGGTGATTAGTCCAACAATCCCCTCAAGATCACTGGGATTTGAACCCATCACCAACTCGAATACTCTTGTTTAATATCAAAGAGGACTTATGTGTATATATATATATATATATATATATATATATATATATATATATATATATATATATATATATTATATAATAAATGTTAAATGCATATTAAAATATTTGCAAGTTAGTATGGGGCACAACCCATAATGTGAATGTAGCTTATTAAAATACAGTAACCAAGGCATAGGAAATAAAGTATTATGTGAGTACTGAATTAAATGGTATAAATTAAGCATTGTCCTGCACTATATTAAAGTCATTCATTTCATATAAAAAGTACAACTTGAAATAAAAACCAACGTACAACTGGTATGAAGAAAAGTTCAATGCCAAAATAAGAGTTGGAAATAAAATAAGAGTCTTCAATCCAACGTATAGCATGGAGACTTGGTCAAAATGTAGTTGGTTGTAGTATGTGAAGGTAGTCGACTTGCATGAGGAAATAGGAGTGTTTATGTGTTTACATATTTGGGTTTTGTGCAGCCATATACTATTCCTTTGGCTAAGTCAATGCATTTTAGAGGGGAAAATTAGTTTGTTGTTATAGTGGTGGAAAAAATGAAAGAAAAAGTGGCAGATTGGTTAGCTTGTTTGTAGCATTAAGATGCTCAAATTTTAGTATATATAGAGGTGCTCTCTCTACCATTTTTTACACTTTTCATTTTGATTACTCCATTGTTATTTTGTTGCATTTTCTGTGCAAGTGAATTAGAGAGCTTGAGAATTAGTGAGTTTCTTTGTCATTTTGCAATTGTATTGTTGATAGAATTGGTAAGAGGCTAGAGGTGGAAGATAGGTGGAACTTAGAAGAAGTAGCAAGCGGGCTTGTGGAATTGAACTAGGAAGGAGTAATATCAGTTGGATCTTTTAAATATAGGCATGTGTTGAATTTATATTCCTTTGTTATTGATGTTTGAAAGGTTATTTGTTTATAATTTCCTTTGTTTGTGAAAGATTGATTTTGAATGTTGGATAAGCTTATTTTTATGAATTCGGTTTATTTCCTAGCTTGGGATAATTTCGTATGATTCATAGTTGAGTCTTGAATTAGCGAGACCCTTTTATGTGGGAATACATATAAATATACTATATTGGAATTTGTGTGGCTTTAATGCTACTAGAACTATACTTAGTTTGTCAAGACTATATAGATGTTGCATGAAAAGTGAAATGTGGAATATGTTGCTATCTTGATTTGTTAGCTTACAATTCTAGGTAAGCCTTTGTGGATATGGAGGTTAGTAATACAATAGGAATGATGGCTTAAGAGACATGTCATCATTGATAGGTTGTGATATTATGCAAACCATGTGGAAATATCCTTGAAATAGGAAGAGAGTCTTTTCCCTAGGGTTAGGGTGTATACTTGATTGTTATATCAATATTCAACATTAGGGTTGAAAAATGTACTTTATGATTATGTTACTTTTTTATTTTTTGATTAAGAGTCTATTCCTATTCACGAAATTCAAGAAGAGGACTCACGTTCCAACAACCCAAAGCCATATTGAGAAGAGAACTTGTAGGTGCAAAAGCATGAACTCTTCTCAGGTTAATGTCTTCCAGACTATATACTTGATATAGTGAACTTTGTATACATGTGAATATTTGAGGCTTATTGAAAGAGAGATTTTATGCTTTGTTTATGATCACTTGATCATTGCATCACTTTTGATTGAAACCCTAGGTTGAGAATAACCTATTTGGTTGGGTTGTTTACTTGATTATTGATTGAAGCAAATAGGTTGGGATTAACTTATACGATCTAATTGATCATTTGATTGTTGATTGTATGTTGGATTGAAGTCATTTATTATTGAAGATTATACTTTTGATTGAGGTCATTTATTGATGAGATTATAATTTTGACGGGAGTCGTTTATTGTTGATATTACACTCTTGAATGGAGACTTTTATTGTTGACATTGTAATTTTGAAATAGAGTAAATTTAATGTTGTGATGTTATATTTATCAATGTGGTTAATTTGGTTATTAATTTCTAGGGTTAGGATAATCCATGGGAAAGGGTGTAACCTAGTCAGTCAAGTTATTATGTCATCACTTTCTTTTTATATATGAAAAGAGTATGAATGGTCATAAACCAAATCGAGCTAGGAAGGTGGGTGGACAAATGACTCTCACTCAAAGTACTAGCTATTGAATTCTTTGGCCAAAGTAGTGTAAGTTGCCACTATTTACATTGTCAGTTCACTATGATTTGAGTTTACATACTAGGCAAGGATTATCATACATGTAGGTTGTAGCCACTGTATGGTAGCTATAGTTATGTAGGATACAACACCATGCTCGGAGAAGACTAGGATTATGAGGTTATCAAACCAATCTCTTTGTCGAAGGGTAGGGCCATCTTACCAGTTTGGTAGATGTGTGAGGAATCGCAGTAAGTCCATGGTTGGCAGAAATACGCTTGAGTAATGCTTCTCCTCATGCAGTTGGTGACCAATATTTGAGGATGTATGCATTATTATTGGGGACAACTAGAATGGGTGATCCCACAATACTAGTTTCGGTAATTTCGCTGAGGAAAAATGCTCCCGCGGAAAAAAAATAGCTTTTAAGAGTTTTCTATAACCTGGGGTTCGAGGATTCCAAAAAGGGTTCACTAACCCCCCTTCAAGGAACCTCTTTTAATGATGGGACTCCACTTTTTGCAGCCATTGTCCAAAATGAAACAAAGGGAAATTTTGAAAATGGAGGTCACCTCGAATCCCTTCGAAAGCAAACTCCCTGCTCGGCTATCGTATGGGGTTCTAAGTAAACCTCTTTTCTTTCTCCTTCTTGCACCTCAAATTTCTACAAAAATGCTGTCTAAAAGCTTGGCTGGAGGATGAAAATGGAGGAGACTTCATTGCATTCAAATTAGATGATGGTGAAATTCCCTAAACAAGCTATCCATCAAATATAATTTAATATATTTTCGCTTTATTATGTATTTTTTAGTTTGATTAAACATAGGTTTTTCTACTAAAAATCAGCTCTTTGTCTCCACATACGGAAAAATAACAGACATCAAAAGAAAAGAAAATATCAAGCACTAGATATTGATGTCCCGACCAAACAAAAAAGAAAAAAATTGAATTTGGATACATACAAAAAAGTTATGCTTTAGCTAGTAAATCATGTCTAAATTGTAAATGGTTTGACTTTGAAACTTAATTAAGAAAAAAATATTCAATGAAATGCTATGAAACCAATTCCATGCACTAGATATCATAGTTACAAATCTAAATTCGAAAAAAATAGAATTTTATCCTTCATAGAAAAAAATTTATGTGTTAGCTAGTGATGTCACTCTTTAAAATTGGTGTTTACTGTTAAAAACTAGTTTTCAAAGGAGATGGAAAAAGAAGTGCAATCTGATTCCAAAAATTTTGAAAAAATATATTTAGAATCTACAGACAAAATGTCACAAATCACTAGTTTGCATCATCTTCAAACTCCTCATGGTTTAGTTGTTATAGGTGTCTGAAAGTGAAGATTTAGTTAAAAAAATCAATTCAATGTCCACTTTGGCCAAAAATTGTAAACCAATATTGTGGGATCGCCTGAATGTATGCACCAAAGAATGGGGACATCAAGAATGTATGCACCAATGTTGGGGCATCTAGACCATTTGTATCTCTATAACAATAAGACCTTAGAAGCTATGTATTCATGTATCCATCTTATGGAAATTGTAAATGTGAAATGTTATCTTTACATGGAATTATGTAATATGGAATCGTTACTTGGGTTTTTGTATTGTTTTGTTGTAATGCAATGGGAAAGTTTGGAATGAGGCTATTTCAAATGTGCATGTTGTTATTGAGTTACAAAAGAAAATTTTTATTGTTAAGTGTTGGCATCATAAATTATTCACTTGTGGGTAAAACATAGTAAAAATTTATTGGGTAGAACAATGGGAACATTACACATAGTCATACGATTGCAAGGTTAATATTACCAATCCTAACAAATGATCCCATAAAAAATATTAAATTATGATTTTCTATGGTCATGTTAGAGTCACCAATGGACTCAAGCTCCGAAGATCGCCTACAAAACCAAAAGATGCCTTCCACAAGAGAGTAACAAGATCAAAATATTGCATTATTATTGGCACAATTGATTATAATTAAAACTCCATATGATAAAATGTACATATGATGTCTTACTTATATAAAAAAGGTTGAGAGACAGGACTAAATAAGATTGTGACAAGTGTCTTAATCTTATGCTATAAGACAACTAGAGATAAGATGAGATCACATGACTAATTACAAACTTCTAGAAAGATTAATAAAAAATCCCTAAGTATAGTTAACATGTGTGAATAAGACCTACTAGATGAACTAGCTATGTAAAATACCTTATTCACACCAATAATTCATAAGAGAATAATGGTGGTATTCTTGATTGACAAAAAGGAGATTATCGTAGATGGGAAAGTTAATAAAATTTATCAAAAGCATTCGTCCTCACAGCATAAGATAAAATATCAATTAACTATTTGGATAAAGAAATATTTTTTGTAAATGAAAATACCATGATCCAAGAAAGTCATTCATTGGTGCATTGATATAATTTAAAATATTTTAATCTTTCTTGAACTTTCTTTTGAAATGCTCATTAAAGTTCAATAAATAAAAATTAAAAACATTTTTTTTAATTCTATATGTAACATGTTTATGGTTTGTTTCTCTATCTTTCTCTCAATCTTGTTTAAGGTTTATTTATTTATGAATTTCATGACACTTTCAATTTTATACATAACATGTACATTGACACTAAAGAAATTACTTCTTCAATTATACTCTTTCTCTCTTTCAATCAATCTTGAGTATGTTACATATAGAATCAAATTCTTAAAGTAATTATATATATAACATGCTTAGAGAGAAGTTTCAAACTTTAGTAGATAATCATAATCTAATTTTCAAAGTAACAATCTAAATAAAGCTTGCACTTTTGAAATTAAACTAAAGTTCTTAAGATAGAAAGCTCGGGTCAAATTGGAAATGGAATAGCTAGATTTCTGATTGGAACACACTTTAAATATGGCTCAATTCATTTGGTCTTGATTGTCATTTTAAGTAGTTCAGGTTGTAGGTACAATTCCTAATTTGTTCATCGTGTGGATGAGGGTCCATTATATGAAGGCTCACCCTATAAAATACAATGCTCTAGTTGGCTAGGCTTGGCTCTAATTATCTCAATTAATTAAAAAAAATTAGGGCGTATCACAAAGAACATTTGAACTAAAGATCCATCCAGCAAGATGACTAATTGTGGAGCTATATCACTGGGAGCAAGGCCCCATTGAATTGAATGAACTAAAGATTCATCCAGTGGTATTGACTAATTTGTTCAAGTTAGAAATGGAAAGTTAGATATGTGATTGGAACACACTTTAACTATGGCTTAGTTCACTCGATCTAGACTATCGTTTTCGCTAGTTCAGATTGTGAGTATGATTCCTAATTTGCTCATCGTGTGGATGAGGGTCCATTATATACAAAAGCTTGCCTTATAAAGAACAATGCTCTAGATCGCTAGGCTTTACTCTGATATATCTGGGTTAATTATAAATAAATAAAAATAGGGACTAGTACATTTTGACCAATTTTTCGAGATGTCGGACCAGAATTTCGACGTTTCAAATGTCGTCGGAATTCCGACAAAATTATAGCGATGAACAGCCGTCAAAATTCCGACAGACCGTCGTCGAAAAATTGGTCAAAATGTACCAGGCCGGCCGGAGGATCACAAAGAGCAGCCGAACTAAAGATCCATCCAGCAAGATGACGAATTGTGGACCGGTTGCACTTGGAGCAAGACCCCATTGAATAGGAGGATTGGTCAGAAACGGGCCAAACTGAGCCAGCGACATGAATGAGTGTACCCGAACCAGCCATTGCAGCGACACCTATTATACCATCTTCTCGAGAACCAGTGGATTGCAGATGAATACAAAGGTCATCTCTTTCATTTAGCTCCAGATTGGGTACAAGAGTTCAGCTTAGGAGGCATTTGCTTTATCATCTGAACTATAGAAGGTTGGGCCCACTAAGATAGATCCCCACTTCCCGGGTATAGAGTACTTGGCTCTGCAGGAAAGCCTGGAGTTGCTCCACTCCGATAAATACCAAAAGTGATAGACTACCTAACTCTTTTACTCTTCTCTGCCATATCTGGACGCCCATATATCTATATGGGCCACCTACCCCTTATCAATGGTCCACTCAGTTGGATCATGGAAACATCCGGACCCTATCAATAATCTAGCAGTACTTGAGAATTATGTTACATATATCTTTACATATCTTATTTCCAGATCTGAACTCAGGCAAAATTACAAAGTGAAATCGAATTCTACCCGAGTTTGTTCAGGGAGTCCCTTCTTTATGTAGGCTCCAAACCGTACCCAGTTGGAAAACCTCATATAATCTACTACTATAAAGATTCTGGGAAAAAAAAGATGCTCAGCAGCTACCATCAATAAGCCTATTGGCTAATTATGAGTTGCAGTCTTAAAGGTTTAATAATAAAATTCTATATTGTTTCATATTAATAACTCATTTAAAGGTGTTATCAAACAATTTATAGGCATAAATATTTGTAATCATGTTAATTAAGTATTACATATTTGTATTGTTTAGTTAATTGGACTATAAATATTTATGTACGAGGGTTCTTAGTTATTATTGTTAGTTTTTAAGAATTTCGTGAATGTGGGAATTTATTTTATAAGAAATAAGTGCAGTTTTGAAGTTATTTTAATTTATAAAAATCAATGATTTCTACTAAAAATAACAATCTTAGTGAGTTCACTCAATAAAATATCAAAAATTCAAATGATCTACTATACATTTATGGATAGGCCAACTTTCTCACATAAACCTATGACATCAAAATGAAGCCTTATAAAAACATAATACACTAGAGTTGTTATACATATGAAAGAGAACAGATTTTTAAGCTCACAAACTTTGGTAGCAGATCCAAAATCCATCCAAGTAATATGACAAGTATTTCTATGAAGTTATACACTATGTCGAGACCCAAATGCATCACAACACATTCTTCAAGACAAGATTAATTGATCAGGATCAACCACAAAGAATGAAACAAGTCATGTAGCCTAAGTAGTATCAATACCATCAACACTGTCACTATTTGACTTCACAATGCTGGGGAGATACCAAAATCGTTATGCGGACTAAGAAGTAGGCATTGTAGATCATTCACAATATTCTTTCAACTTTTCCTAAAATATCTGATCATAATGTGTTGGTGCAAGAGGAGAAACCCACTAAATATGCAAGAAACGAGCAATCTGATTAGATTGTAGCACACTATTATTCAAAAACTGAACTTGCAGACCAAAACAACAAATGATAATGCTCAGTAGTATGCTATGAACACCGATGAACATTTTCATAAACCGCAAGATCATTCCATTAATTTTGGAAGAATGTGGAGCATTCCATCAATCTTTCATCATTGCTTTCCTCTGTTAGGGTTCATACCGGAACACTGTTACTTGTAACTATTACTGTCGGAAGTGTGATGACATGATTTCTTAGATGTGACACCTTTATAACACAATCATCTTTCCTTTAGAACCACAGGACAAAATACTTCACTGGAGAAGAATGCGAATCACCATATCATGACTCTTCCATAGAGTTTTCCCTATGAATTTTTTAGCACAACTTCTACAACATATCTTTGTGTGTGGTGCATCAACTTATGATTTTATCAATGTAGACATATTATGGACACATCAGAACATGAGTATCATCCTCCGCAACACACTTAGTTGCCATACTGATCATTATTCTTCCTTGTGCGGCTCTGCAAACTTGCTCCAACTATTACAACATGATAACTATCTTCGAGGAGTGTACATACTTCAACATCACACCTGATATCAATGACAACCCATAATGGGTTGACATCAATGACAACACTTATTTCCAACACAACCTAATTTTTCCTCCTATTGGCTAGACAAAAACATGAGGGGGAACACATTCACCCTTATTTTTCCTTCAGATTAATTTTATTATCATATAAATCTTCTTACCATTTTACGATTCCTCTACTTATTGCTTTAATTTTTAAACTAACATATTTTTTATCTTATATGATTTTATATAAATTTTCTAATGTTTTAATTTTAGAGGATTGTGGTACTTAATGTTGTGGTTTTGTAGGTGTTTGCTTTGGGGTCATCATTCTTCAACTTGGATAATTTATGTATCCTCTACAATATCCCTTTGGGTATCCTTTTTCAATACTTTTTACATTTAATTTTTGTACTTCAACGTAGCTTATCACCTAGTGTCATTAGCTTGCTAAAGTGGGAGCAAAATGTAATGTAAAAAATTGTACTTGTGCAGATTTGTGTTATTTTTTGAACCTAATTAGTGTCTACTCCATATCATATTCTAGGTCCACATAAGCCTGAGCCTTGGCTTATCCCTTAAACCAAGTTTTTCCTAAAAAAATTTATTGTGATATCTTTCTAATCTTTTTCCTAAATACACATGCAAAATTCTAGAGAATTTCCTCAAAAACATAAGCTCAATTTGTGGATCTCCATGCAATACACTAGTGTCCCAAAAAAAAAAAAAAAAATGTGGGTTTTCCTCGTAGATATTCCATGACACCTATTGTAATTCCCAACTAAGAAAGTAATGCTTTATATTTTTGCACTTGTCCAAACAAAACCCTCACTCTCTATTGAAAAGCTAATAATTTTTATCTTTCAACTCTGTTTCTCTCCCTCTTAGCTCCCTTGGGGAGATTCTACAAAAATATTCATCAAAGATGCAAGATTGTTCCATTCCCTTACTTTGTTTGGCTATTTTAAGCTCTCAAAGGAATACTTAACATGTGCAACATTCAAAGCCATCAAAGAGATCCTCTTTGACGTTAATGTTTTTCTATTTTATTTGAAAAATATGATTTCATTTAGATATTTCTTCTTCATTGTTTTCTAGGTGAATCTATTAGGTGTAAGTCATCATCTTGTTTGTAAAATCTATTCACAATAGTGGTTTTCCTCATAGACTAGGGTTGACACCATTAGTATTTTTTATATTTATTTTATTACTCTTCATTCCTCAAGCATGTAGGATAAGAGCACACACACATTTCTTACTATATTTTCTATTTTGATATTTTGTATGGGTCAAAAGACTAATAGGGAGGTTTGACTAAGGAAAACCCTTAAATAGCCCCAATAATTTCTCCATCTTCTTGTGTTTACAAGTATTTCAAAAATACTCAATTTTATCAAGGTTTGGAATTGTGTTTTATTAACCATTTATTTTATTATGTTTCAATTGTGTAAAATAAGTTCATTATTTACTATATTTTATATTCGATTCTATATTCTAGAGTTTCTGGCATGTTCATGGAGCTATTTGAATAGGTTAAGTAAATTTCTAGGCTAAAACCCGCATTCTAAAATATTTTGATGTCTAAGTCGTATGGACAATTGTGTGATGCACAAACATCCATGTGACGTGCTAACATCCTAAATGGTGAGGTAAAAAAAATTGGTGTGAAGTTCCATTCTTTTCCATCTTTCCAATATTATAATAAAATTTGATAAATAATTTTTAGTTTCTACAAATTATTTATTTATTGCTTCTTTCAATGTTTTAATTGAATAAAATAAATGTATTTCTAATTTGAAAGACATTTCTTAAACTTTATTAGAGTATTGATCCTTTTGTTGTGGTATATATCATAATATGTTTCGTTTGCAACTCACATATTTTATTTGAAATGATGTAGGAATTGTTTAATTAATAAATGAACATCTTTTAGCTAGATTGAAATTCCCACTATTACAAAAATATGTCAGATTTGTATGTTAGGATGAGGTGACATTAACCTTGTAATCCTAAGCATTTTCATGTGTCTCCATGATCCTTGGAAGGTTTACTTGGTCTCCTAAGGAAATGAGAAATAAAAATACCTAATTTTTATTTACCTATGACAAATTGTAATTGCATTCATAAAGGATGATATAGTCATCAGTGGCAGTTACAAAGTTTAAATTCATATTCTGCTTCTTGGGCATCCAAATGGGAGATGAAGATTCAGCCCTTTGCATGTTATCGCATCTTCATCACATGCTCTTGCATGTTGGGAAGCCAAGTTATGTATGTTGTGCATGTTAGCCATTGGGAGTTGTTGAGCACTGGGAGTTTGCAATTTTTTATTGGATATGGGCTAGGCATCCATGTGAAGGCCATGTGACTATTTATGATTTTTTTCTAATTTTATAGGTTGTCCACTAACAAGGTCATATGTTTTTACATGTGGGTTTTACCTCTTAATTTGAGATGCCACAGTGTTATTCTCACTCCAACTCTTCTATAAATTAGAGACTTGTTTTAGTAGAAGTTAAGTTATTTTGTAGGTTGAAGAAGTAACAAAGTGACGCCAAAATATTGTCAAAGAGTGATGTTGTATTGATGTATACTCATTTGAAGGATCAACACAAGAATTGGATCTCTTTTGGTGTGGATTTTTTTTTCTCGCAAGGGTCTCTCCATGTAAATTATGTGGCACTTGTGGTTGTTGATTTTATCTTATTATTGAATGTTGAAATCAGATAACTATCATATCGGATAATCTTTGTTAAAAGAAATATTTTCATATTTACAAATACTTTGTAGAAGTTTTATTGCATTAGTTTTGCCTTTATTTCCAACATTTGGTATCTAAGCTAATGGTTATGTTGAGAGAGGGACGCATTTCTCTTTAAGTGTTGAATATTTTTTTTACTATAGTGGGAGTTTTTGTACTGTGTGGTGTTGTAGATTTATGAAAGAGAATGTATATATTATGGCCTCTACCTATTGTTAGGCTATTTATAAATTCAATGGTTATGGGTATGAGATGTGGAAGTTGAAGATGGAGGATCTTCTTGAAGAAAGAGATCAGTGGTTTCCATTTTCACAAGAATCAAAGCTATCTACTATGTTTGATGAAGATGGAAGAAACTAGACAAGAATGCATGAGGAACCATAAGGTTGTGTCTTACATATTTTATCCTCTTGAATAAATTCAAGGAAGCTAAAGGATTCAAGTTGTGGAAGAGGATAGGTGAAATCTATTGAACTAAAAGTCTTGCTAAACAAATACTTTAAGATGAGTGGGGTACAAAGGTCAAAGATTACTTGGATTTTAGTAATGTGTATACAAGTATAGTACAATGGATTTTTTTCTCTAACTACCAAATTCCTATTGATCAACAAGTATTGTTAAAGAGTATATTGAAACAGAGAGCAATATATACATCAACAAAACCAGATAGTGTAATATAGGCCCCTCCTAAGTTTGGTATTTATTCAATTAAACAAAGATATAGATCATTAATAAATTTAGGAGCTCAAGTAGAGAAACTGAGGGCCTACTATTTTTGCTAGAGTAGCATGATTATCCCTAAGGTGGGTTATTTTTCATGGTTAGCTCTTAAAAATAAAATCCTTACAAGTAATTGTTCGGAAAAATTGAACATTGCAAAACAATTCAAATGCATCTTATGTGGGGATTGTATGGAAGACATTGATCACTTTTTTGTGCAGCATACCTTTGCTCAAAGTTATTGGAAATTTATCAAGAGTAGATTGAGGTGGTTGCCCCTCTTCAAAATTCAATATGGTATTTATTCTCTAGTTGGCCAGTTTTACATAAGAATTCTCTATTTTCCAGTATTTGGAGAATGACTCTAGACCTATGGTTATTTGGAACATCTAGTGGGAGTGTAATAAAAGGATTTTCAGGCAAGAACAATCACAAATTGGGCATGTTCTTTTAAATATGAACAATAGGCTATTGGGGAGGAAACAAATGCATATGTGAGACAGTAAAAACGGATAGGTTTTGCATTTACAGATTGGGATGCATCAATTATGAAAAAGTTAGAAATCTTTATCCCTACCTTTTCAAAGTACCTTGTTTTAGTCTATGCATGCCAAAGTTGATAGAAGCAAAATAGTGTGGTATCCCCGCCACTAGGTTCCTATAAATTGAATTTTGATGGTGCATCTAAGGGTAATCTGGGTAAGTCAGGGGTAGGGTTTGTTGTTAGAGATTACATGGGAAAAATTTTATGTGCAACATCTTTCAAATTAAGTGATGGTACCGATAATGAGGCTGAAGCTTGGGCCTTGCTTTAAGTTCTAGCATTATATAAAAAAATTAATATTTCTTCATTATATATTGAAGGATATTCGTTGTTAATTATTAACGCTTGTAAGTCCAAGTCTATATAGAATTGAAGAATAAACTACATTTTATAGCAAGCATGGGATATGTTGGACTTCCTCACATCAAATCAGTTGAATCTTTGTTATAGAGAAGGAAATAAATTGGTGGATTACTTAGCCAATATTGGGTGTGATCAGAATAAGGAAGCTTCACTATATGATCATAGGTTGATTCTGACACTACATCCAGCTGCAAATATAATTGCTTCAGATTAATGAAGGTTTCTTTCATCTTCAAAGATACTTTTATATGGGTTTAACACATGCCCCTAATATGGGATCAACACCCCTCTAGCATCCTATTCAAATGGGATCACTAGTATAATCTATTTTTAAAACTAACATGAATTGTATGATGCAGGGGTCCACTTATATCAAAGATTTGGTTATCAATTTGTACCATCACATACCTCATGATCGTGCTAACGATTATACGATTGCATCATGTTTTGCAATGGTCTGTGCCAATCTTAAATATGTATAATTTTGATATGACAAGGTTTATGAAGAAGTGGCTTGTTTGGTGCTTTCATTGGCCTTCAAGTGTGGCAACAACTATTAAAAAGGTCCAATAAACCTCTTTTTCTTACATAAGCTTTGTAGGATTTCGGTTTTTAGCTGCAGCACTTGGTGTTTGTTTCGATTTCCTTAGCTCTGCTTGTAGAGGCATTGATGATGGAGTATTATTCTTGTAATTATCGCACGCCATTTCTAATTCTTAAATGGGAGTTTCCATTTTTAGGGTGCTTAGGTCGGTCACAACTTCAACAAGTATTTAAAGTGCATTTCCCTCGTGTTGCAATGTATCAAAACTATTGTAGGAGAGAAAATCATACACCCATAGTCAGAGAGAATGTTTTTCCTTCTCAAATTCTCTCCATATTTATCTTGAATCTCATTTATTTGCTACAATGCTTTGAACTTGTGGAAAAAATTGCTAATGAGGTGATAACTGAAGTGTTTTTAGAGAATAATGCTCTACTCAGAAGTGTACAAGCATATGATCTATGGAAAGGTCAGAGTTATATTATCAGCCTCTTTCCAAGACATTTATTACTGTATAGAAGGGAATATGTTTCATTGTATGATGCAATTAAGAACTCCTTCGAGATGAACACTACTAGGTATCTAAATAGGGCATTATCCAGGAATTCCAATGAGTTAGGAGATACAATGGTAGACAATATCAAAGAAAAATATCATGCCATTGCCTTCCTCATTGCCTATGAACACCGTGAAAACTTTTATGCAACCAATTCATCCCAGTTGCTTCCACATGTACTAGTTTAGCACACCTCCAACACTCAAGAAATTGCAAGCCCTTATCTACCACCAACGGCTCAAGATTTGCAAAATGCTCAGGAAGAGCAAGGAGAAAATTTGGTAGAGGTCTGTCATATGGAGGAGTAAGGGTTTTTGAGCCTTTTTGTATGGGTCAAAATGTTATTATGTATATGTATTGTTTTGAGTTCAAAGTGCTCATACTCGCCAAGTTTTGTTTATAATTAGCTATCATTAGTAACTGTTGTAATGTTGCATGTAATCGCTGGTTAATCTGGATATCTACTAGATTTTGAGTATAGCTGGCCCCTAATGTAAATTATTTTAATATATATTATAGGATATGTCTTTTGACCAAAAGAAAAATTTATATCTCAAAATATGGTTAGATTCTTTGAAAATAAAAGATGGTGATTCTATTGCAAAACATTTGAATACTTTTAATTTGATTTTAAGTCAAATTGCATCAATAGGTGTTAAGTTAGAGGGTGAAGATAAACACATCTTTTTGTTTTGTTCTTTACCCCAAACTTGGGAAATCTAATGGTTATCATAAATGGTGACAGTGCAAAGCCAAATATGGACTATCTAATTTCTACTCTTCTCTCAAAATAAAGGAGAAGAAATCCCATGAATGTTGGTTCCCAAGATGTTTTGCATGTATAGGGAAGGTTCAAAAAATGGGATGAGCTAAAGGGGACAAGAAGAACGATAAGTCTAAAGGGCATTCTAATTCCCTAGAAAAGAGTAGAGTAAATTTTTGGGATTGTGGTAAAATGGGGCATGATAAGAAGGAATATAGAAACAAGAAAAAGAGTGCAAATTTCTTCATGGAAAATTCCTCAGATGATGGTGAAAATGATGCATTGTTTATTTTTCCTAACACTATTAGTAATGATGCTTGTCTTAGTGAATTGGGTTTCTCATGCCATATGACTCCTCACATGGAGTGGTTTTCTACATATTCAAATTATCATGTGATGCAGGAGCATCCAGCGGTGTAGGGCAATCTTGCATCACCCAAAAATATTGTTTTTTCTTATTTTATTTAGTTGTTTTGTTTTGAGTCCCATGATGACACTTAAGGGGTGTAAGACAATCAGAAGTCAAAAATAGCGAAAAAAGTTTACTATTTTTAGTAAGTCAGCTTAAATAGGCTCGTATTGTATTATCTCTCCTAGACCAAATCTCCTTGAAGGCTTAGGAGATTCATGGAAGTTTTTCATTCTATAAGTATTTTCTTGTTGAGGAATAGAAAATATTTGTTTTGCAGAGCTCTTGCATGGAAGGTGTTTTGTTCATTGTTTGATCCTATGTCTCATGTTATTCACAAATCTAACAATTATTAGAGTGTGATTCTCATTCCTACCACTTTTTCTTGTGGGAGAATGATATTGTGGACTTGTTTTTTATCTTCATTATGAAAAAATATCCATCCTCTTGCAATCATGGTGAATTGTTCCATGCTTGTAAAGTCTTCCATTTATGCCACCATGCTTAATGCATTAGTGTTAATTTTTTGATGCAAGAGCATCCATTGTCATCAACAATATTGCATCAACCAAAAATGTTTCCTTGCTTTGTTATGTATTTTCAATAAGGGCTAATGTGTGGGGAATTAAATATTTTAATTTCTAAATATTGTAGTTTTCCCCTATGGTAATTTGTAATTATAATTTTGGAGGTGGATTTACTTTGGTAAATGTTTCTAGAGCAACCCAAAGCAATATTCCATCCTAGGAATCCATTTCAAAGTGGGGACCACTCATCAATGCATGCTCTTGCATGTTGGGCACCCAAGTTTGTTGTTGATGCATGTTCTTTCATGGAGCCATTGGAGCCAATGGAGAATATTGAAGCACACTGGATTGACCAAATTTGATTGGCCATGGTTTAGATGCCCATGTGAAGGCCATGCGAGAATTGAGTAATTTTTATTATTTTATGATTTATTCTCCAAAAGGAGCGTGGGTTTTCCAAGGAGGTATATGCATGTTGTTTTGGAATACCATAGTGGTATTCTCATCCTCAAAATTCAATATAGATCAATGCCTTGTCACTTTGAGAAGTTGGCTTTTTGGAGTTAAAGTTTTGTATAACATGATGTTGTTGGATTTTCCATAGGATTGTGACTCCAAGTTCTTACATATTATGTAATCATCAAGCCTATATGATGAATAATGTGATGTTGTAATTTCATTTTATTTTAAAGATAATCAAAATCCTATGTTTCTTTCTTGCATTTCTTTTGTGCAATTTGTGGTGTGGCTATTAGTTTCAGATTTGGAAAGAGGTGTGTCTTTTCTTGGAAAGAGGAATAAGAAATTTTGTTACAATTTTGAAGAGGTTTTCCAATAGCAAGAGGATTGGTGATACAAATGTTTATTGCAGCAATGGTTTTCAATGAAAGTTTGTAGGTTGAAAGAGCTAGAATCTTGTAAAAGAGGTTGGATTGAAGGAGATCAATTTGTGATCAAGATCTTTGATGTTTGTATCATACATATATTATAATCATATTTTTAATGCTTTTCATCATCCCATATGACTGCACAAACCATTTAATTTCAATTATGTTATGTAATTCTTGAATTTCCAAGAGATTTTGAATGAAAAGAGAAGAATATTTCTTGCAGATTTTTGTTGTTGTTGCAAACAATTAATGAGTGCATCTTGTATTGTTGGGAGTTTGTGTTAGAGGGTTGGTCCCTTGCTTGAGTGGTATCAAAGCCACATATTCTAAGCATATAGGAAGAGCGCTGAATGCGAGGAAGCCTATGCTAGGACCTATAGGTGGAGAATGAAGTTAGAGGATTAGAGTGTGTAGACAGATCATTGGATGTGAGGCCATCTTTAATCAAGAGGATGGTATGGGTCATGACGAGGTCCATGATAATTTTGTTCTAGGAATGATATTGGGAAGAAGTGGAAAATAGGAAGCACCGATGAAGAATTTGAAAAGCTCCAAGCTAAAGTAAATATATTGGAAAAGAAGATTGAAGAGGAAGTGAGAATGTGGGAAGAGAGACATGGGAATAAGAACACTCTATTGAAAGAGGATAGTGAAAAGAAGAGAAAAAAGAAAGAGTGTTGCAGCCCTTTGGTAGGGGTTGAATGTACGAAAGAATATGTGGGGGAAGCCCACACAAATGGAGAAGATAATGAGGCACAAGTTGCAACGATAGCATGTGAATTTCTATGCATTATGTGAATTGGATGAAGAAGGTTTGCAATCAAAAATTATGAACATGGATGGTACTAAATTTGACAAGTGGGTTGGTGAGGAAGAGGATGATCTCTTGTTGAAGGAAGAGATGAGGATGTTGGATAGGTTATTTGAGAGGAAAATATGGGATGCCGATGATAAGAAGATGCGGATGGGAGAAGATAAATTCTAAGATTTAGCTAATTTTATCTTCAATGCAAACAATAAAGAAGGAGTTGCAGCAAACGATGGTCCTTTAGAGGACACGGATACATGGGAGAAATTCAAACAACTTTGTGAAGATGCATACATGGAGGGTTTTGAGGACGAAGAAGATGATGTTGGAGAAGCAAAGAAGGATGCGGTAAATTCTAATTTTGAGTTTAAAAGTGATGATCATTTACCATTTAAAGAAGAGTTTACAGTAGTAGAAGATGAAGTTATAGTTGTAGATTGGTATGCATGTTTGTGTATAGAGGTTGTAGATGATGGTGTAGGAGGAACTTGGTTGAGGTGGTTGATTTGTGGTTGGTTGGATTCCATGAAGAAGGAAAGAAAGGAAGAAGAGATATGGCAGAGGAGGATGGTCTATGGTGGATGTGAGTCCACAAGAGGAAGGAGGAATAGAGAGCACACTTGGTGGAGGAGGACGGTAAGTTTCCCAACTAAGTGTTGGAAGAGGTGGAGGAAGAAATGCTTTTGTCTAATTTTCAGTGATGGAGTTTACTAAGGATTGCTTGCAATCCAAAAGGGTGGTACTACCACTCAACTCCATTTTGTGAATCCATATTCATAAAAAAGTTCCTACCTTGGGTGCCTGATGCAAGAGCATCCATAGTCATCGACAATCTTGCATCAACTAAAAATATTTCCTTACTTTTTTATGTATTTTCAATAAGGGCTAATGTATGGGGAATTAATTATATTAATTTTAAAATATTGTAATTTTCCCCCATGGTAATTTTTAATTGTAATTTTGGAGGTGGATTTACTTTGGTAAATATTTCTAGAGCAACCCAGAGGAATATTCCATCATAGGTTTCCATTTCAAGGTGGGAACCACTCATCAATGCATGCTCTTTCATGTTGGGGTGCTCAAGTTTGCATGTTGGTGCATGTTCTTTCATGGAGCTATCGAAGTCATCAAAGAATAATGAAGCACACTAGATTGACCAAATTTGATTGGCCATGGTTTAGGTCCCCATGTGAAGGCCGTGTGAGAATTGAGTAATTATTTTATGATTTATTCTCCAATAGGAGTGTGGTTTTTCCAAGGAGTTATATGCATGTTGTTTTTGAATACCATAGTGGTATTCTCATCCTCAAAATTCTATATATTGATGCCTTGTCACTTTGAGAAGTTGGATTTTTGGAGTTGAAGTTTTACATAAAAGGATGTTGCTGGAGTTTCCAAAGGATTGTGACTCCAATTTTTTACATATTATGTAATCATCAAGCCCATATGATGAAGAATGTGATGTAATTTTATTTTATTTCAGAGATAATCGAAATCCTATGTTTCTTTCTTGCATTTGTTTTGTGTAATTTATGGTGTGGTTATTTGTTTCAGATTTTGAAGGAGGTGTGTCTTTTCTTGGAGAGAGGAAGAAGACATTTTTTTGCAGGTTTGAAGAGGTTTTCAAATAGCAAGATTATTGGTGATACAGATGTTTATTGCAGCAATGGTTCCCAATAAAATTTTGTAGGTTGAAAGAGCTAGAATCTTGTAAAAGAGGTTGGATTGAAGGAGATCAATTTGTGATTGATCTTTGATAGTGTAATCATATTTTTAATGCTTCTCATCATCCCATATGACTACACAAACAATTTAATTTCAGTTATGCTATGTAATTCTTGAATTTCTAGGAGACTTTGAATGAACAGAGAAGAATATTTCTTGCAAATATTTGATTTTGTTGCAAATAATTACTAAGTGAATCTTATGTTGTTGGGAGTTTGTGTTAGAGGATTGGTCCCTTGCATCATTTTTTGTGTCATTTTTCTTGTCACTGAATATTGCCTATATATATATATATATATTAGTATTCAATGTGATGTGTTGATGTCATACAAGTGTAACAGAAAAAAATATTCATCTAGTGTTTGGTTTATTAATATCTTGGGGAAAAATTTGGGGAATTACACTTCTTCCTTTAGTTCAGATGCTAACAATGAGGAGGAGGATTCAAATCCTTCCTTTATTGATCACTATTTTGAGGTTGAGGATACTCCTCTTGATTCTCTAACTTCAAGTCAACTTTGGGCTTGATAGACATTGTAAGCTATAGGTGGTTAGATTGGGACCCATCAACTAGTAGGTAGACACATTCATAGTTTTATGTACTTCCATATGTTTTCATTGCTTCTACCTTTGATCCATGGTCTTTTTGGGAGGTATTTGGATTTAGTAAGTGGGATGTTGTCATGTAAGAGGAGTGCAATTCCTTATTTATGAATCATATTTGAGATATTGTCCCTCTTCCGTAGGGTTCAAGAAACTTATTCAATGCAAGTTGATCTATCAATAAAAAATCTTATAGATGGGTCAATGAATAAGTTCAAATCATAATTGGCTTTAATGAGTTTTTTCTAGGTTTTTTACTTTGATTACTCTGAGACCTTTGTACCCCTTGCAAAGATGAATTCCATCCAACACACACTTTTTATTATTGTCGCACATTTTTGGGAGGTGCATCAAATAGATGTAGAGTCCACCTAATTATGAAGACTACGCAGCCAAAAAAAATTCTACAAGACTCTTGGAGTTGGTTTGTAGACTCGAAAAATCTATCTATGGCTTGAAACAAGCCCCTTGGGCTTTGTATGTCCAGATGTATTCCTTCTCACAATTAGATTTTCTTATTTTCATTCAAATCTAAATGTCTACATTTTTTAGTAGTTCATAATTATCTCCTCTTTCTAGTTATATATGTTGATAAGCTATTGATTATAATGAGATCTTCTTCATCCATTTAGATTTCCCTTCATGGTAGGTTTTTGATGACTAACTTGGGCTTGTTACACTATTTTCTCAAGATTAAGATACCTTAATCTACTTATGGATCAAAATTATATTATCAATGTATACTCTTGATTTTCTCTTGCAATTTCATATGGATAATTATAAATCTTCTCTGAATCCATTTGTTTAGAGTTAATCTCAAGGATCAATACTCTTCACATTTGGTTGATGACACCTTATATCACCAACTTATTGGGAGCCTCATTTATTTCACTCATATGAAGCCTAATATTTAATACATCGTGAGTGTGGTCTATTATTTTATGTAGGATCCCCATGAGCTACACTAGAAGGCAACCAAGAAAATTCTTCACCATATTTAAGGTACTCATAATTTTTCAATTCATTACACAATAGACATTGACATTAACTTGGTAGGGTATAAAAATCCTCAATACTACAAGTCCACTTTAGGGTATAACTTCTCACTTCATTCAAACCTTTTATGTTGGTTGAGTAAGAAGCAATATAATATTATTCTATCTTCCACTAAGGTGAAGTATCAATGGCTATTAATGTCACCCATAAGGTCATTTGGCTTCATTCACTTGAAACACTTGATCGACCTGACTGAAAGAATTTTATAAACCGGTTCATTGTCCGTCAGGTCCACCACTCACTCAACCTCCACTCCACATCAACATTTTAACCCCTTCTCATTTATTTGTTTCTCTCTCTTCACTCCATTGTGTTTCTATCTCTCTTATTTAGGGTTCTTCATCTCTTTAAAGGGGGTTTATTTTTGCATGGGTATCTTAACAATATTCATTTATCGGGACCCATCTTTTCACCTACATAGGTTAAACCTAAGTGGAGGTGTTAGTGTAGGTTGTTATTATTCTTTATTGGATATTATGTATGTTCCTACACATTTAGTTTATCTTGTTTATTTATATTGACTTGTTCTATACTTTTAAAGTCTTCCACTCGTGCCACTATGCTTAGTTCATTAGTGTTAGTTATTTTATATTGCATTGTTCTTGTCATAAAATGTTGTACATATATTAGTATGTAATAAAATTTGTTGAGGTCATACTTGTAGCTAATAAAAAAAAGTAGAATTTTTTTAGTAATGTCTTGGGAAAAATATTAGGGTATTACACTTCTTCCTCCACTTCAAATACTAACAATGATGATGAATATTCACCTCCTTCCTCCATTGTTCATCATTCTAAGGTTGGGGAAACTGATCCTAATTCTTTTACCTTAAGTCCACTTTGGGATTGATAGACATTGTAAGTGATAGGTGGTTGGGTTGGAACCCATCAAATACTAGATAGATACATTCATAGTTTTAGATACTTCCACATGTTTGCATTACTTCTACCTATGATCTATGATCTTTTGGGGAGGAATTTGGCTTTCCTAAGTGGGATTTTTTCATGCAACATTAGTAAAATTCCTTAGTTATGAACCATAATTATGATCATGTCCCTCTTCCTTTGGGAAGGAAACTTGTTAAACACAAGTTGATTTATCAAAAAAAAATTATAGAATATGGGTCAATGGATAAGTTCAAATCATTGGTTGCAATAGTTTTCTCTGGGTGCCTAGTTTTGATTACTCTAATACCTTTGCATCTCTTACAAAGATGTAATCCATCCAAATCACACTTGCTACTATTGTAGCAGATTTTTGGAAGGTTCATCAAATAGATGTAGAGTTCACTTAATTATGAATACCTTGAGAAGGAAATATATATGGTGTAGCCACAAATTTTTCTATAAGACTCTTGTTTATTTTAAAAACTTAGGAAATCTATCTATGACTTGAAATAGGCCCCTTGGTCTTGGTATGTGAAGATGGATTCTTCCTTCGTATCGTTGGCTTTTCTTATTATCATTCAAATCTAAATGTCTACATTTTGTAGCAAGATGGTTGTATCCTATTTCTAGTTATATATGTTGATGATTTATTGATTATAGGGAGTTCTTATTCATCCATTATGGTGAGGAAAACTACCCTTCACAATAGATTTTTTATGACTAACTCGGGCTTGTCAAGCACTATTTTCTTAATATTAAAAAAGCTTAGTCTACTTCTAGTACATCACTATTACACAATCCATGTATGCTCTTGATTTTCTCTTATAGTCTTACATGACTAACTATAAACCTACTCTGACTCCCATTCTTTTTGGAATTTAACTTGAGGCGTAATTCTCTTCAACTTTGGTTGATGGCACCTTGTATCACCAACTTGTTGGGAGCCTCATTTGCTTGACTCATACAAGGTTCAATATTTCATATGTTGCGTGTGTGGTCTCTTAGTTTATGGGGAAGCCCCATAAGCTACACTAAAATGAAAACAAGAAAATTCTCCTACATTCAAGGCACCCATATTTTTATAATTCACTACACAATGGATATTGGCATTGAGTTGGTGGGGTATACGGATTTAAACTGGGTAGGTGATTCTCAATATTACAAGTCCACTTTTGGATATAACTTCTCACTCAGTTTAAATCTTATATATCAGTCGAGTAAGAAGCATCTATTATTACTATATCTTCCATGAAGGTAAAGTATCAAAGGTTATTAATGTCACTACTAAAATCATTTGGCTACATTGTAGTCTTGTTGAGTTTGGTGTCTAATACAAATGGTCATCAATCATGATTGTGACAACCAAAATTTTATACAAGTTTAATAGAACCCAATCCATCATCAACATACCAAGTACATAGAGTTTCACATGTACTACATGTAGAAGATTATCCATAGATAGTTCATTGATGTCCAATACTACCCATCTTCCAAGAAAATTTCTATCCTTTTCACCAAACCCTTCACAAAATTAAGTTTCTTTATTTATGAGTTGTGTTGTGACAATGAAAGGCTTCTTCCTTATGAGGCTATTTAGTCCTTCCTTTCTCTCTCTAATTTGTGGGGTTTTTTCTCACTCTACTTTGGGAGATTCCTCTATTTAAGGGCTTTATTTGTGCATGGGTACCTCATCAATATTTATTTATTGAGACCTATCTTTTTACCCACCTAAGTTACACTTAAGGGGGGTGTTAGTGTAGTTTTTTTTTTTTTTCCTTTGTTAGATATTATGTATGTTCCTACATATCTAGTTTAGCTTCCTTATTTAGTGAGTGGGTCAAATAAGAGTAGATAGGATCTTTTCATGAGTGTAATCTTTAACTATTTTTAAGTAGTTGGAGTTACTTTCTCATTGGTTGGTTTTGCCTCCCCTCTTTTCTATATACATCCACTCCTTCAATTGGTATTCACTCATACTCTTGTGAGCTCTCATAATGCTATTTTTCTTATTGATTGTTTGCATTCTCTTTTAGGAACTAACTTTATGATGCTATTTTTATTTTATACCATTATTAGAATACATTTATCCATTTGCTCAATCACCTATGGAAGTGAAACTAAGTTATTTATTGTTGCTAAATTCATGTGTGGGGAATCTCTATGAATGTATTGTAATCCTATTGTTGAGGTAGTACATTGAGTTGTAATTTTCTTGAGATGTTGGATTTTTCTCAAAAGAGTTTTCCCAAGGTACATCTAACGTTATCTTGTGTGTTTTTTTCAATCTTTTTTACATTATGGATTCTACATGTCATTTTAGCATAGTTTCTCTCATAAACATTATGTAGGAATTAGCATTTGTTTCTTTGAATTCCTATCACTTTGATATACATGCTTCATAGAAATACTAATCAAATGATCCAATACCTAAGGATGTTAATGTAATATAGTTGAATAAGTTTTATATGATCTTTATGCTTTGACTACCAAATGTGATTTAGAAATAACCTAAGTCTGTCTATAAATACATGACTCCAATTGCTCAACTTGGAGGCATTTGACATCACGTAGGTCATTGGGTGATGGTCATCTTTTAAAAAGATCTTAGGAGGGTGAGTACAAATTAGAATTTAGTGCACTAATTGATGCCATGCAACCAAGTACATGGATAAGGTTGCACTATTTGGCCTAGTCTAGGCTAGCAAGGGACCTAAGGGACCATACTAGCCTTGACCAAGGTGGTGGATAAAGAGATTTTAATGAGGTTGATTTATGTGTCAAATAAATCAAATAAAATGCTATCACAATATCTTAAATAAATTGTAAAACAAAAATATAAATATACAAGATATACACTTTTATCTTTTATAAATTTTATACAAATCTAGTCAACATTGAACATAAATTTTATATAATTATACATTTTTATACTTATACACTTCTACTTTTTTTTACAAAGAACATACCAATTTGATCAAATAAGTATAATATATTTTAAAATTCTAAAAAAAAAATGAAAAAAAGAAGAAGAAAAAAACACTTGACAAGATAGCAGAAGTGGGTAGTGATTTGTCTCAAATTGAGAATGTTTTTACATAATAAATATAGTTGAACTATAACAAATTCCAAACACATCAAGAATATTCATCACATTGTCGATCATGCAACTAAACAACAAAGGAAAATGTAAAGATCAATAATCATTTGGACCGGATAAAGTTGCAATAATTGCAATTACATGAAAAAAATTCTCTATGCTCGAAACAACTTCAAAATATAGTTAAATTCAGAATCTAAGACAAGATATTGTGTTGTATGGGATATATCCCAATTTATATGAATTAGATTTATCGATTTATAATTGAATTTTCTTATATGATAAGATTGCCCATTTATTATTTTTATATAATTTTCTACTTTAATTCAATAAAAAAAGAACACTGACACAAATACTTCTATTAAAGAATTTGAATGGTGGAGCACAAATCCACCGACCATAAGGTCTCATCATAAATCCCCCATTAACTCTTTGAAAAAGCTTTAAAAACAAGTCAAACTTTCACTTTTGCAATAAAAACTTTATACTTAATTATCAACGTAAAGAAAGTGAGAGATGAGACCAACTTTACCATAGAGGAATTTATAAAAATGAAATATAATAAATAATTATATAGTTATATAATTTAGTATTAAAAAAAGGTCCTATAATCATAAAAGTGCAAATTTGAAGTAAAAGGTTAAATGTGTAGAGATAATGTAATTTTAGAGCCTCACGAGTAAAAAGCAATCCTCATCATGAGAGTCTCGGGCTACCTAAGTTTAAGTTAATTGTACGTGTAAGTTAATTGTACGTGCAATCAAATACCTTTTATCGTCCCGTGCATAAATTCAATAAGCTTGTAACGTGCATGGCTTGTTACTACAATAAAATAAATAGTTATAAAGGCTGAAAAGAATTGAAGTTTTCACAATGCTTAAATAAGTATGGATAAACAAAATATTTTTATAAAAAATATATTATTATGATATTGTTATCATAAATAAAATGCTTTCATTAAAAAGTGTTGTTATGACATTGTTATCCATAGTCAAATGTATAGTTTTTTAATCAAATCTATTGACTCACATTTTATGAGAAGTTGTTGGCATGAGAATGAATGGTCCACTTATCACTTATTGCATCGAGATTTCTTGTTAGAGTAAAAAGGAATTTTCCTAATTAATTATTTAATTACTTAGGTCCCTTCTCAAACTACCATCTTAAACTTAGGTCATGTCCTTTTTTGTCTCAAGTCATAAGATTGGGACACAGTCATAATCTATTTTTATCTTCATCTAGGATTTCATCTAGGGTTGCCTTTATCTTTTGTTTTTTCCTTTTTATTGTATGATTCATATTGAATGAGGTTGCATATTCATAATGATTTGTGTTTTTTGAGATCAATGATTTTTGGCCTCCATAGCTTTGTTTTTTCTCTCTTTTTTGTGACAAGTGTTTGATTGCAAGTGATCGTTGGGAGCTGTAGGGTTTAGGAATCAACTCCAACATTTACCGAGTTGTCACTTATCCTAATAGTACTCCAACTCAAGTGCACTTAACCATTGAGTTTCCCTCAAGATCAAGCCCATTTTTATGACAATTAAATAAATTATATTATCATATTTTGGTGTATATAGTTTTTTATTTATAGTATATTGATTGAATTCAAGATGAATAATTTACCTTCTGATTTGTTTCAATTAGTATGTGATCTCTTTGCTTTTCTTTGGTCTTCCTTATGATTGAGAAGACAATGACGCAATCTAAAATATATGTTAGAGTAAAGCCTTGAAATTTTAATTTTTTGGATGAAAATAAGAATCATAATACACAATCAAATATTTGATTCTCCATAAGTGAAAGAATAACATGTCTAATTGTGAATTAACAACCACATTATTTTTTGACCCATTCCAAATAAAGCTTCTTTCTAGCTCAAACAATAACCAAATAAAATTATTAAATCTCTATAAATAGTAGACAATTATTTTTTAACAAAAAATGCAACCTCAAATTAAGTGTTTCATAGTTTCATCTATCTAACAAAATGGGCATTTTACTAGTTGAACAAACAAGTATTTTAGTTTATCACCAATAGGAAATTTGTAATATAGGATTTTATAACCAAGCATTTAAGTATCTTTATCATCTTTGGATTTCTAGATTCAAACACTCAATTTGACCCAATATTGATGGTTGAATTTGCACTTCCATTTAATGTTAAGGCTAGGAACTAAGGGCATTTTGGGAAGGAGGAGGAGATATGTTTGTTTTAAGTGGAAGAATAAAAAATATTGGGAAGAGAGCTAATGTCAAACCTTGAAGAAACTATATGGTGTAGGAGTGCACAATTTATTTATTGAATTAGGAGAACCAAAGACTACATAAAACTAAGAAACTACTTGGATTTATTATTCAATCCAAAACCTTCTTCTTTAGTGACTTGTCACGGAGACTAGTGCAAATAAGTGAAGTCTCATATATCTTTGAACTATTGAAATGCCAAGATACCAAGTGATTTCACCATATTTATATTTTTATGATCTTAGGGAATCTATTAAGGAGTTGGACCAACTTGAGACATTAAGAACTTTATTTAAAGATACTATAACCATATTTAATGAATGGACATATCCCATCCATGCCCGAACTTTTGTAATGTGCCATAAAAAAAGAGATTCCATTCAATCTCTTATGAGAAAAAAAGTCAATCCAAAAATGGATATAACTAGGATTAGTTTTATTAGTAATATAACCTTTGACTATATCTTCGAGTGCTTCTTGTATATCCCCCCATTGAATTTCCTCTTTAAAAAATTTCCATTGAAATCCTAGATTAGTAAAGTTTTCTTAGGGATATTTGCATGCAAAAGGCCTTCGTCATCAATTAGTGAACAAATTGTCTCATTATGTTTGTAGTTCAAGTAATTGAAGAAAAAAATTGAGCCTCTATTTTAATCTTTAAATTATCATGATTAATAGTTGCAATGAAGATAGATGGCATAAATCTCAAAGAAATACACATGCTATAATTTTGTACGAAACACAAATGTTCTTATAAGAGACATTATTTTCACAATCCATGGTAGAGATAGTATAGGAAAATTAATTAATTAAATTGTAATGAATAAACGACTTGGTTTATGGTAAAGAGTTGGGATTAATTATGTTTCAAAATTAAATCATTAAATAATATTATTATGTTTAAATATGATGAAGATTCACTAATAAATTTTATCAATTTATCAATCTTAAGAGATGTTAAATAATTGCCTATATATTAATAAATTGTATGTTTGGCACTTGGATCTAAAATTTACATTCAAAATGACCTACATTTAAATTTATTTTTGGGATTTATTCAGTAGACCTTTACAAACTATATTTCTAAAGGAGTTGTGTCAATGGATATCACTTAGGAGTTTTCTAGGATAGAATTGTTCTTCTTTGGTTAAACCCAGTTTGTCAATTCAATAATTTGGTGAAGGTTATTAAAGATAGAAAGCATACAAGTAGTAATTTTCCTAAGAGGTTGATACGAGTCAATGATTTAATGGTGATACTCTATGTTACTCTCTATGAGATAAAATAATTCAGAATGTGGTATCTCAATATTATATCAATGATAAAAATAGAGTTTGTTGTTAGATGCAACTCTCTATCTCATAAGCTAATAAATTTTATACTCAAGTTAACACATAACACCGTTGGAAGGAATCAACTATGGCCAAAATTTAAATTTGAATTTGTAAGTATGGGATCATGAAATTGTGCCCACAAAATGAACTAGGTCAATTTTGTGGCCCCAATTTTGACCTAAGAGAAAAAATGAATAAGTTGAGAATCAAAACCAATCCTTATGGATATGTGAAGATAAAACTAGGTTAGGTTAAGGTTATTTACCAACTTTTTCATTAGAACATGCCACTTGTGTTAGGATAGGTGATATTAACCTTATAATCCTAAGACATTTTTGTCTATCTCTGTGATCATTGGAATGGGTTCTTGGACACCTAGGTACATGGGAGGATAAAATATTTAATATTTAATTATCTATGACATTATAATTACATTCATAGAGGTTGACACATGTTTAATGGTGGTTATAAGGCATGTTGGAGGAATATTATTTTGTGGCATCCACTTTGGGAGTGGGGTCCATGTGTATTTGCATGTTAGTGCATGTTGACTATTGTCATTTGCATGTCTTCCTAAGTTGCATGTCCTATTTTTTATCCATCACAGTCGTCAAAGAGTTATGGAGCATCCGAGATTGACTAAATTTGATTTTCTATGGGTAAGGAACCCATGTGCAAGCCATGTGATCATTTATTATTTTTACTATATTTATATGTTGTCTATTATGCTAGGTATGGGTTTTTGCAAGTGGTTTCTACATCTTGTTTCAAGATACCACCGTGGTTTTCTCTCTCATGATTCTCTATGAACTAGAGCCTTGAGATAGTAGTTTCATGAGTTGAGTTGTAGGTAACAAAGTATTATCATTCATTGCTCAAATATTGTAGTGTTGATGAATTATTGTATGTCTCCTTTTGAAGATAATAATATACTTGTCCTCTTTCTCATGTATTTTTTTTTCCCAAAAGGGTAATACAATTATCGTGCATGTGCTATTCAATCTTCTAAGTGGTTGTATAGGAGTGAATTTGCACCCCTTGTGTAAATTCCCCTTTTACATCCCTCCACCTTAGAAAAATGAACCCGAATGTGAAATTCCACATCACCCATCTGAAATACATCCACTTGTCATTTGTCTTGTGTGTTGGTGGGGGAATATTTGTCAAGGACGCGAGCACGACGCGTTGTCATCCCTAAAAAATTCCTGCCGTTGGTGTCTATAGGGATGCTACGTTCTCCATTGGGCATGAAGTGTAACACCTCTGTGTCAACTAGCCAAACCGAAAATGGCTCCTTCCCTCCCATTTTGATCTTCAAATGTATCCATTTCATATTCATTCATTCTTCCACGATCTCTTTAGTAATCACTTCAATCTTCTTCACAATTCTAGCCATCTACTTGATCTCTTGAGCATTTTCATACACTCTCTTGAGCATTATGACAACTTGTTACTCCATCAATTTCATTTTGTATTTGTTGTGCTACCATAGAAGCTACGAGTTTGGAGTCTTCTGAGACCTCCCTTTGTGACCGTTGCGGTTGTGTCAACTTTTCCAAGCTCATTGTCTTGCATTCTCCCTTCATTTTCCTTGAGTTCCTTTGGGTGGAGGTTGTATTGCTTCACTATCCTCTCTTGTTGTGGTTTGATAGAGTAGCATTGTATCTTTTATAGTGTTTAGTATTCTCCTTTCCATTTTCTTTATCACATTTTCTATTTTGTGGCTTTCTTGGTTGTCCATGGAGGTGGAAACACCAAAGAGGGGATTTGACTAAGACAAACCCCTATACAACCCAACATTTTTCCCTCTCTTGGTTGTGTGTAGGTGAACATGTGCATGGAGCTCGCTGACGAACTAGACTCTCAGTGAGTTGGTCTTCGTTACCCTTACTTTCATCTACCTTCTTTACCACTTATATAGTTATTTCTCATACTTTATCATTTTGTTCATTTTGTTAAACTTTGTTAGCTAGGAAGTTAGAAGGTTTTCTTGTTTCTCGTATTGTATTTCATGCCTTTTGGTCGTACAAACGCCAACGCACTAAAGAGACGCTAGCGCGTCGCATTGTCATCCTTGAGCTACGCTGCTATCCTTGGGCAGAGAGTTGTCTGAAGTGCAGTCTAGATTCTAGAAATTGGCTCATCTATCCCCATTCAAATTTTTGGATCTATAGAGTGACAAAAGCACTTGAGAGTGCTCTTCATTCTCTATCCTTTCCTTAAACACTTGTTAGGTTGAGGTGAGATAGGGCAACCCTCCACTCTTGGCTCTCTGTGACCTAGAGCCTTGTTGTAGTTGGTCCCCCTACCTTACAGTGGTAAATCTTTGATAAGTTATTTTTATATTTGAAAACACGTGCAAAGTTCATATTACAGTTTAATTCACCTTATTTTTCAACCTTTGGTATCATAGCTAATGGTTATGTTGAGAAAGGAATGTATTTCTCTTAAGTGTTGAAGGTTTTTGGCTACAATGGGATCTTTTGCATTATAGGTTTTACATATTTATGAATAAGATTAAATACCATGGCTTCTACCTATCATTTAGACATTGATAAGTTCAATGGATTTGGGTACGAGATGTGGAAGTTGAACATGGAAGATATCCTAGAAGAAAGAGATCGGTATTTGGTGTCTTCTAAAAAAAATGTCATCTAGAATGCTTGATGAAGATTGGTTAAAGCTTAACAAGAAGGCATGAGGAACCATTTAGTTGTGTCTTATAGAAATTTTCATCTTGAATATTTTGAGGAAGCTACCACATACAAGTTGTGGAGGACGATATGTAATATTTATCAAAATAAAAGTTTAACTAATAAGCTATATCTCAAAAGGCATATTTATTCTTTAAAAATGAAGAATGGTATTTTTTTGTAGAATATTTAAATGCTTTTAATATGATTTTAAGTTAGCTTGCATCTATAGATGTTAAGTTAGAAGAGGAAGATAAATTCATATTATTGATTTGTTCTTTACTTGAATCTTGGAAAAATATAATTGTTTTCATAAGTAATGGCAGTGCAAAGCCAAAGATGGATAATTTCATTGCTACACTTCTCTTAAAAGAAATTAGAATAAATTCCATGAATGCAAACTCTCAAGATACCTTGCATATGCAAGGAAGGCCCAAATAGAAAGGACCTAAAGGGGGGGGGGAAAGGATTTCATAAAGAAGTTCAACACCTCCAAGAAGAGAAAAGTGTTGGAATTGTGGTAAGAGGGCATGTGAAGAAGGATGTAAGAACAAGAAAAATAGTGCATATTCCTCCCAAAAAAAATCTCAAATGATGGTGATAATGATGCTTTGTTTATTTTAGCTAACATTATTAAATTAGTAATGATGATTGGCTAGTTATTCTAAGTGACTTTTAGTAACTACTATAGGTACTTATATTTTCACATACTGTAACTAGTGACTCTCTATGTTGCAACATGGCCTATTTTGACTAATCATTTAATAGCATTAAATAGAATGTAAATTACAAGCTTCAATCCATAAATCACAATATAGCATTCAACATAATGTAAACTAGAACTACACTTCAAAGATTATAATTTACTAATCATATAAGATCATTTGGATTCTATAGTACCTCAAGCGACCCTTGCTTGAGATGCTATAATCCATAATTATCTCCTTCAAATATTAACTCAAAAAATCATGCAACTAAGTATCCTTCTTTATTGTAATTTGAACACACAGAGCTTTTGAACATAGTATAACAATTATGATATTCAATCTAATTCTATGCAAAAATCTAGCTAGTTGGTCTCTCACAAGAGTATCCCCATTTATAAGGTTTGTGAGAGTCCCCTTATTTAAAAACTATAAACAAACTATGAGCAACTATCAACTCTTCCAAAAATGTAGGAAGAGGACTAGGTCTTGATTTAACAGAAAAATAACAAGCAGAAGCAAGAGTGTAAAAGTATGATAAGGACTCTGCACTAATTAAGAGGATTGTTATAACTAGAGAGCATGCCTAACATGGAAGTATTTATTATGAACTACCATCCCTTGTTAGAATAGGTCTCTTTTTCATCCATGATTTATTGAAGGGATTTAATGACACATGAATATTCATTTCCTCGTCCTTAGAGCATCGCTCCTCTAAACATCACCTGTATCATCTTTGATACATACACGTGTTGAAGTTGATCACCTCCTCTAGCTATGTTGAACCAACATCCTTTTGTTGTAGGTTAAGAATCCTTTTGTTGTTGTTTTGTTACACCCCGTGTGTTATTACCTATTTACTATTACCTTGTTTGGTGAAATTCCTTGAATATATGAATGTGTTTAATGAATCTTGAATGGAAATATGATAAATGAATGATTGATGCATTTTGATATTTTATAATGATTCTAAATATGAAATGTATGATGCATATTATTGTATTGTGATTGGCTAACTACTATTATGATGTGCTAAGTTGAGTGCAGGAACAGGTTTGAACCTCCAAAAGAGAGGGGAAGTATCACTCAGGAGAAGAACTTGGTCTGGTAACCCTTAATGAGCCTAATTGAGCATTCACACACTCACACCCTAGTTGGTCTATGTCGAGTCAAGTAAGTTTTTGGAAAAGGTAAGTAATCTTTGGTTTAGATATGAATTTTGTGGTTGAGGAATGTGATTAAGTCCTAATATCGAGTGAAATTCCTTCCTTGTGTGTTTATTGTTATATCAATGAGATATATGCATAAAATGTATATATATGTAAATATGTACATGTCTACGATAGACCCATACATGTGGGTGAATACATACATGAGTATACGTAGGTAGACATACCTACGCATCTCATGGACAGATTACCCATATGCATGGGAATACCGATTGGACTAAGGTGACATATATATATATACATACATACATACATGTATATGCATGTATGTATGTATGTATGTATATGTATGTATATATATATGTATGTATATATGTATGTGTGTGTGTATATATATATATATGTATGTACATATATACATATATGTATATGTATGTACATATATACATATATATATGTACATATATATGTATATGTATGTACATATATATGTACATATATATGTATATGTATGTACATATATATGTATATGTATGTACATATATATGTATATGTATGTGTTAGGGTTAGAGATGGCAGATCTAACAATTAAATGCAGATTTAATAAACAAAAACAGAGAAACTAAAAACATTCACAGAATAAATCATAACACAGAATTTAACGTGGTTCACCCAATTTGGGCTACATCCACCAAAC
>VDFB02159793.1:35399-56946 GCA_007258455.2 Sequoia sempervirens
GATGTCTTGTTGTATCTAGACACTTGAGGGGAGTCACCTTAATTTTTGACAAGATTTTAAATTCCTTTGACACATTTTGGAAGGCTCTTTTTGGTCGAGTTGGTAGAAGTTGCTCACATTGCCTTAACTAGGCAATTAGAAGTCAAAGCATGAAATTAGTTGTTTTCCAACGTCTCTCTTTTTAAAAGAAAGTTGCAAGAAGTTGGAGGGAGTTTTTAAGACTTCAAATGTGCCTCTCTTGGTCAAGTCAAGGTTGATGTTGATGTTTTGAAGAAGTTTCAATAAGAAGTTTGTTGTTTTTCCTATGTTTTTTCTGAAGAATTTGTTGATCTCGTACTTGGTACGGACTGTATGTTCACTTTCATGCTCCAAGCCCATAATGGTTGGATAGGTGATTGAATAAGCCTTCCTTTGGCATTGGAGTGGTGATATTTCATTGAGTATCAAGGGAGATATTCCAATTTCTCTATTGGGTGGTCTGAAAACCCTTAAAATCAGGGTTTTGGGTGAAAAATGTATATTTCTTCCATTCCCACGTAAAATTGCTAAATCTCAGTGGGATGGAAGATATAAGGCTATACTATCATTTCCTCAATGTTTTGGAGAATGGAAGGCTCATTGTTGGAAGTTGTGCATGAATTTTGGCTTGACATCTCTATGTGGCAAGCATAATTGACAAGCTAAAAAAATGAGTTTTTGCTTGATTTTGAAGAATTTATTTAAGAGGAACTTAGGATTGGTGGAAACAGGTGTGGAGAACCTATAGGAGTCTAAATTTGGGCTTTGGGGTGAAGGGGAGATCCTATATAGTCAATACCTAGGTATAGGTCTATGAATTAGGCCTTTTGAAGCAGCGGTAGAAAGGGCCATTGTGAATGATGTTTTGACAATCAAGAGGAAGGGTTTTGGAACCTTGTAGGGGTCCATCTTAGGGGTCTAAATCCATAGGTTTGGTTTCTTAATAGTCTTCCTTCTTCTTTTTTATTCTGACTGTCCTACCAGGCAAGGGCTGCAAGCCTTAAGAGAGTGAGGTCTAAGTCACCATAGTGATGGGTTTTTGTTGTAACCTAAATGCTAGAGGGTTGTTAAACCTTGTTTTGACTTAATGAAACATGATCCAAATGTTTTCAATCTTTGTGAGTGGTCTGAGTTGTGAACCCTAGGTGTGTGGGGTTGATCTCTTAAAGAATAGTGGAGTTTAGGACTCCTCATAAGAGTATTTGAGAGAAGCATTCAGTGGAGTGACTTTGCCATTTGTGATTGTGAATTTTCCTTCCTTGCCACTCTGAATCATTTCTAAAGCTTATGCAGGATATTTCCATGGTGTTTGTGGTGGTGGCGAGAGTATTTAAGGTTTGTAAGTACCTTATGCAATAATCCCTCCTTTGTAGGGCTTGATTTGTGCATGGAATAAGCTTAGTCAATAAACATGATGTGAGTAATGTCTTGGAAGTCAGATGAAATGATTGAGGTTTAAATGGTTGATTGTAGTATCTTGGTCTTGAGGAACTAGTTGGTAAAAGTGAAAATTTGGTGTGTTTTTTAAGGAATTGAAAGATTCAAAGCTCTTTATCAGGTTTTTGCTTTGAATTCAAATAAATTGATGATGACAAAGGTGTGTTAGGATAAAGTGGATATAGGTTGTAACATGAAAGATTGGTTTTTTGTTATTTTTCCTAGGTAAAGAAAATTGAGTGGAAGGGTTTCTTGGTGAATGATGAAAGAGTGGATTGTTTAGTGACTCTAATTAGGTTTCTTGTGCACGGATCAATCATTTTTGCTGATAAATAAGATGTTTGAAGCTTGAGGATGATAAGAAGTATTGAAATGAGTTGGCTTGTTGTTGCCTTGTGGTTTGCAAATGAAACAATGTGATTTTTTATGAAAAGAGAAAGAAATTTTAGCTGCTTATTCAATTTGATCCTCTCCTGATTCAATTGGGTTAGATGTTGGTGCAGGAGCACCTAGGTCATCAAATACTTTTCAATTTTGCAAAAGGGATGAGTGTTCAAATTTGTATTGAGTCAATAACAAAAGGTCATGGAAAAATGATGTAAATCATGTTCAAGGTCATATGAGGTCTTATTTGAATGTATTTAAGGTTATGGGTAAGTTCTAGGTGGTCAAAGTGGGAAAATGCAAACAATGCAATAATGTAATATTGTTAAAAGTTGTCAAATTGACAAAAACAAGGAAATTAGGCATATTAAGGGTTAAAAGGGGTAGTTTCAACCGATGGAAAGAAAATTATGGAAAAGGAAATATCTTTAAAAGGCATGTAAAGGCAAAAAAAAGTAGAATTTTGTGTTCTTGTAATTAGATTTTGAAATAAAAATTCTTGTTTCTGAGTTTGCAGCATTTTTCCATTGTTTTGTTTTATTGTGTTGCTAATTTAGGAACACCCAAAGTTAAATAATAGTGTGAATACATGTAAAGAGGAGTTAGTTTCCAATTTCAAGAGTTGGACTTGGTTAGTTTTAGGAAACAAAAGAATAAGAGGCAGTTTTCAGTGCCCGACAGAGTCCTTTTAGAAGCAAGTTTGAGAGTCCAATAGGGTTTTTCTTCACTACTCCACCAATGTAGGTCAACTAAATTGGTGAAGTAGGTTAATGTTAGGATTTTTTGCATGTTTTGATGATTGTAAGTGTAGGGAAAAGCAAAAATACCATGGTGGAGTTGTTGCTACACTGGAGAATAGAGGATTTTCCTACACAAAGTGATGCTACAGTCATGGGTCATGAATAAATAAAGCTTGCAGAGGCTTTGAAATGATGTAGAAGGTCTTGGAAGACATAAAAAATCATGTTCCAGGAGGTGGCCAGAGAAATAGAGGTTTGCAAGAGTATTTTTCACAAAACCCTCCTTGATTTATGCTTTTACACCCTATAAACAAGGGTTTATTGGATTAGAACATTTTCATGGTTTTCAATCCCTATAAATGGTGAAATATTGAGTTATAAGACATGATTGAAGACTATTTTGAGGTTTTGAGTGATTTGGAATGGTTTTGAAGGGGTCTCCTTTGTAAAATAGGCCTAATCTACTAGCCTTTCTTCAGAGGACAGTCTGAAATCTGATGATTTTCTTTATGTCAAACGTCTAAGAACTTTGATATGTTGTGATGTGCTGGAAAGTGTTTCTAAATGTGCATTGATTTTTTTAATAAGCTTTGAGATAGGAATGTAACTACCCGATTCAATGGTTGACATACCTACTAGAGGAATATGATATTGTCTGATAAAAACAAAGATGTTTGTTTAAATAGTGGAAAGGATGATATTGAGTGCTTGGTTACTATCAAACTAATGATATGATTGATGTTACTAAATTTGGTTAAGGTGTATAAGACAAGTTTGGTGACTTTGATGGTCTGATGGGTGAGTATTATGAAACCTTTTGAGCAAATTGGTGATTAACCACAAGATGATAATCAAGATTCTGTTGTAGCAGGAGTTTGTAACCTACAAATAGACTACTACAGTCAAAATATGGTGAGTACAGTGCTTGATAATGGACTGATAATAGTGAGGTATGGTTTAGTTGATTTGTTTCCTTGGTGAATAAATGAAAGGATGAATTGTTCAAGTGTCAATAATCAAGTTTATGTTGTTTTTATGGTGGTTCAGAATGATGTGAATCTAATTGATTAAGTCAAAGTTTTCTTTAATATGGTTTTTGCTTTGAATGAGTCAATTGGAATACTGATTAGTGGAATGATGAATAATGGCCTATGGAATGGCTAAGAGAATTTGAGTGGATTTTGGTTGAATGAAAAGTAGATTTTTGATGAAATTATATTTGATCTTCTCTTGATTCTATTTGGGATTGAAATCCCTTGAAGAAATAATGTTGATGGTGTTTGTTGGATGCTCTGCATCAGATGTACCCTAATGATTGAGTGTTTTGATATGATGCTCTGCATCACTAACTGCCTTGTCTATGTTATTGCTTACTATTATGGTTTCATAGATTTTTTCCAAGCATCCATAGTTTGTCGTGTTGGTGCACCTTTGCAAGAACATGCCTCCATGTGAAGTAATTGCATCGTGTTGCTTATGTTGACTTTCTAAACAACTATATTGTACAGTTGAAATTTTGTCATCTATCAACATCTAGTTATTAGTTATGGAATTTGAAGTAATGCTTTTGAGTTTGAATGATGTGTAATGTGTATGAATATAAACTACACACCAAATCCCATTAGAGTAGGATTCATTGAATTTGGTCTCTTTATTCTATTACCTCTTGTTGTTTTTGAGAGTGAATCCCTTGGCACTAGGAGTGTTTTGCTTGAAACTGCAATATTAGCACATTCAACATCAAAATCACATGTATTAAAATGCCATTCATAAAACAATGCTATTAACATGTAATAAATTTATAATTGTTTTACTAGTTACATGCCTTGATACAAGTGTCTTTAGAAATAAGTGGGTGGAGACCCGATTGTATCCATTCTCTCAACAACTTTGTGACCTACGCAATTTTATTAAAATAATAAAACTAAATTAGTTAATCTTGCATTTCAGAATCAAAATTTAATAAATTAAATTCAATGAACATTCTAAATTTTACTTGACTATCAATGCCATATGCACGATGAAAAATGTCATTCATCCTCTCCATCCCCATAGCAGCATACGGATCTTGTGTAGCAGCATACAGATCCTTTGTAGTAGTATACATATCCTACGTAGCAGCCTCTTGAGTGCCGATGGGGTCATATGAACAAGTCGCCCCACAAGATTGACACACATGGGTTCGAAGGCCACCACCCAAAGACTCCCCTAGATGGAGCTGCACAATAGGGCTAGTATGATGGATGACACTCCGGGTCAAAGTGTTGATCACCTACAATGTCTCTATTAACTACGTAGCCAGGGAATAACAATGTGCTCCGCAGTGACTAGCAATAGGTTGTCTCCCTTGCTTGAGATCAGGTTATTACTTTTTGAGGTCTATCTAGGCAGGCCCCCACCTCTCCCACGGAACTCCTCATATCAAAATAATTTTGGATTTGGTTCAATACGAACTCACTGTATAGTTTCCTAAGAAAATATTGGGGGACTTCACAATTGTTGCACGGTGGGTAATCAAAGACCAAGTACCACCTATCATAAAAACAATTCTTAATCTCTTGGTGGTGGCACCAATGAATAGGAAACCTATTCGCATTGAGGCTAAGATTTTGATTTGTTTTAGGGTCAGTGAATAAAGAGCACAAATCACCTTTAGTAATTTTTAAATCTTTTACTTGTTTATATGATAGTTTATCTGCATAATATGCCCTAGCTGCCTGCCTCCTATCTTTCCATCTCGTTATTTGTTGGGGTATTGAATCTACATTTTTTAACATCTCTTTCATTGAATTTTCTAGTGTCATTCTTTATGTGGTTGAAGCATTTGGATCACTCAACCTACTAATAAGATCCTCAATTTTATTTTTTTTGTTCTCAATTTCATTGCTCAAATTTTGTTGAGTGTTAGGAGGGTGTTGAGTGATTGGTGGGGGAGGTTGATTTTGTTGAGGAGGATTTTCCTGTTCTTCTTGTTGAGGATTTGTAGGATTATTTAAATTTCCTACAAATTAAAAAAAGCAATCAAATCTAACCTAAAACAAACAAAATCAACTTGAAACTAAGAAATTCAAAACAAATAGCAAACAATACTTACCTCCTGCACCTCTTCATCGTCGTGGTGCCATCTTTGCAAAGGAAAAGCAACTATTGTTGATGAATTTTGTAGAATGCTTCCTAACAAAATGCGAGCGCAAAAATGAGGGTTTTTGGCTGCGAGCATAGCAGAAAAACAAACAAGAGAAAATGAATAGCTTTCACTTTTTTTTTCTTTTAAAATGACATAACACGAGTGCGTTATAATGCACTCACTTTATGTCATTTTCAATTTTTTTTGAAGTTGGCCACAAAAGTGTAAACCAACTTCATGCACCCGCCCTTGGGTTGTTTCCTTGATTACTGATTGAAGCAAATAGGTTGGGATTAACCTATATGATTTGATTGATCATTTGATTGTTGATTATATCTTTGATTGAAGTCATTTATTATTGAAGATTATACTTTTGATTGAGGTAATTTATTGATGAGATTATACTTTTGATGGGATTCTTTTATTGTTGATATTACACTCTTGAATGGATACTTTTATTGTTGAGATTGTACTTTTTAAATAGTCATTTAATGTTGTGACGTTATATTTGTCCATGTGGTTAATTTGGCTATTCCTAGGGTTAGGATAATCCATGGGAAAGGGTGTAACCTAGTTAGTCAAATTATTATGTCATCGTGCTTTATTTTTATATATGAAAAGAGTATGAATGGTCATAAACCAAATCAAGCTAGGAAGGTGGGTGGATAGATGACTCTCACTCGAAGTACTAGGTATTGAATTCTTTGGCCAAAGTAGTGTAAGTTGCCACTATTTACGCTGTCAGTTCATTGTGATCCGAGTTTACATACTAGGCAAGGATTGTCATACATGTAGGTTGTATCCATTGTATGATAGCTCTAGATATGTAGGATACAACACCATGCTCAGAGAAGGCTAGGATTATGAGGTTATCAAACCAATCTCTTCGTTGAAGGGTAGGGTCATCTTACCAATTTGGTAGATTTGCGGGGAATCACAGTAAATTCATAGTTGGCAGAAAAGTGCTTGAATGATGCTTCTCCTCATCCAGTTGGCGACCAATATTTGAGGATGTACACACCAATATTGGGGACAACTAGAATGTATGCACCAAAGAATGGGGACATCTAGAATGTATGCACCAATGTTGGGAAATCTAGACCATTTGTATCTCTATAACAGTAAACTCTTAGAAGCTATGTATTCATGTATCCATCTCTATGGAAATTGTAAATGTGAATTATTATTTTTACATGGAATTATGTAATATGGAATCGTTACTTGGCTTTTTGTAATGTTTTGTTGTAATGTGGTGCAGGTGCACCCTTGCAATAATATGCCTCCATGAGGCAACTTTAGGTTTTTGAATTTGTATAGTTGTTCTCATGTTGTAATAAGGTTTAAATAGCCATTTTAAGCATGTAATAGGTCTTAGATAGCTATTTTAGGTTCACTTGGGCATAAAATGTAAAGTTGCAAATATTAACAAAAGTTGTCATAGCAACATTGTAAAAAATGCAAAAAATGACAAGTAGAGGAATGTCAAGAGACAAAGTAGTTAAAGAGTCAGTTTTAGGACTTTTATTTTCTTTATAAAGGCATATTGTAGCCTCATAAATTTCAAGGAAGGTTGGGGAAAGTTGTAGGATGAAGAAATTCAATGAAAAACACAGCTATTCTGTTATTTTTCCACAATTTCCTAATTTTAGGCCACTGTACAACCATTTTTTGTGAAGAAGACTTCCCCTCCTCAATGGTAGATGTTAGACCTATGAATATTATTTAAATTTCATTTTATTTCATTTGAATCCATTCTGTTATGAAAAATTTATGAGCAAATTACTTCTGGCGGGTAAAACCCTAAATTAGAGTAAACAGTGTATAAGAATAAATTATGTTTCTCAGATTTGCACCAATGGAATATTCTATAAATTGGTGAGAAGATAGGTTGTTGTGTCCTTTAATTTATCCCAAAGTTGAAAATTTTGTGGAAATTTTTTTGGGCAATTTCCACAATGCCCTAGGTCTGCAATTTGTTAAAAATCTGGAAATAATTATGCACAGTGAGATTTTAATGAGTGGATTGTGAGACCCTCTTGTATAATTTGGTTATGAAGGGGTGTTTGGATGTTGGTGAGTCTATTTCAAGATAGGGATTGGAGATTTTACAAGCTTTTGGAGTCCTTTTTTTTTATTGTTTTGTCCTAACAGGGTTGTTACAGTCCAATTATGGGGTCAAAAATGAGGGTTTAGAATACATGTTTGTTGAAATTTCATGAAGTAAGATTGGGGAATAGTATAATGTGTTTGTGCATTCATAATTACACTTTTTTGTGGTATTTGTAAAGATATTTGGCCTTGGGAAGTTGGTGTTGATAGTTAATGTGGTTTAAATGGGCATAGTGGCTGATTAGGATAGTCCACTTGAAAGTTCTTATGTTTAAGTTGATGAATGGGTTTGGGTTAAACATTTGTTATGTTGCTAAGGTGTTTGAGGGATCAATAAGTGGTTTGGTCCCCTATTTTCAATTTGAGTGCTTTTGGAATCAAGAGTTTGTGAAGGAAAATTGAGTCCTAATTGTAAGGACTAGCAAAGCTTGGTTGAGGTCAGTCAGTTTGAGATTGTTTGAGTGAGTTTGAATCCTTTGCATTGCATCAATTTGGTATCAGAGCTAGAAGGCTATGGGAAAAGATATTTGGTGTTGTGTTTGTGTGTTGTGATTTTGTGCAGGTTGGTAGCCAAGAGACTAGGTGGTGGAAAAGTGGAAAGACCTAGGTGAGGCAAAGTGACGAGGAAGCAAGGAGAGACTTGCTTATGAAAATGGATTTGTTGAGAAGACATTTACATGCAGAGGGTTCCTAGAAAGACAGGAAGAGAAAAGAGGAAAAGACAAAGCAAAGGAAGAAGGATCAAGAGATGAGAGAATTGAGGCAAGAACTAGAGGAAATTAGTATGAGGATAGAAAGATTTGAGGTTGAAATGAAGCAGTTGTATAGACAAGCATTTAGTTGGCATTTGACAGTGAAAAAGAAAGTTGAATGGCCCATTTAGAAGATAGTCAAAAAGAGAAGAAGAAAAATGAAGATGAAAGAGGAAGAGTTTCAAGATGAAGAAGAAGAATTCAAGGATGAAGATAGTGCAGTCATTCCCAAGCATGAAGGTGAAGATAAAGTAGAGATAAAGGACCTAATTTTGGAGGAAGAAGATATTGAGTTGGTGTCAAGATTGGATGAAGAAATGATCAAAGATGAATTTCTTTTGGAAACTTGCAAAGAGTTGAAGAAATATGGAGGTATTGTGGTAGGATTAATGTATCATTTCTTCAATTTGTACTGATATTATGGACAAGGAACAATTTGAAGATCAAGGTGCAGCAATTTGGAGGACCAAAGGAGATTGGAACATTTCAGGGCATGAATGAGCAGATTTACATAGACAAGACAAGATGGAAGCATGTTGGCATTGAAAAACTCAAACCAAAGGTGAAGATGAAGGTTACAGGGCATAAAATACTACAAGGAGTAGCATTAATGATGAAGGCTTGTTGCATTCAATCCAAAAGGACTTGGAATTCTTTTTGGCTGGAGAGAATGGTGCAAGTGCATCCTTGCAAGAATATGCCTCCATGAGGCAACTTTAGGTTTTTGAATTTGTACAGTTGTTCTCATGTTGTAATAAGGTTTAAATAGCCATTTTAAGCATGTAATAGGTCTTAGATATCTATTTTAGGTTCACTTGGGCATAAAATATAAAGTTGCAAATATTGACAAAACTTGTCATAACAACATTGTAAAAAATGCCAAGTAGAGGAATGTCAAGAGACAAAGTAGTTAAAGAGTCAGTTTTAGGTGTTTTATTTTATTTATAAAGGCATGTTTTAGCCTCATACATTTCAAGGAAGGTTGGGGAAAGTTGTAGGATGAAGAAATTCAATGAAAAACACAACTATTCTTTTTTTTTTGTAATTTCTTGATTTTAGGCCACTATATGGGAATGTTTTGTGAATAAGACCTCTCCTCCTCCATGGTATATTTTATCCCTATGAATATTCTTTAAATTTAATTTTATTTCATTTGAATCCATTCTGTTATGAGAAATTTATAAGCAAATTACTTATGGCGGGTAAAACCCTGAATTAGGGTAAATAGTGTATAAGAAAAAAATGTGTTTCTCAAATTTGCACCAATGGAATATTCTATAAATTGGTGAGAAGATAGGTTGTTGTGTCCTTTAAGTTGTCCCAAATTTTCAAAGTCTATGGAAAAGTTTTTGGGCAGTTTCCATGATGCCCTAGGTCTGCAATTTGTTAAAAATCTGGAAATAATTGTGTACAGTGAGATTCTAATGAGTGGATTGTGAGACCCTTTTGTGTAATTTGGTTATGAAGGGGTGTTTGGATGTTGGTGAGTCTATTTCAAGATAGGGATTGGATATTTTACAAGCTTTTAGAATCCATTTTTTTACTATTCTATCATAACAGGGTTGTTACAGTCCAATTATGGGGTCAAAAATGAGGGTTTAGAATACATGTTTGTTGAAATATCATGAAGTAAGATTGGGGAATAGTATAATGTTTTTTTTTAGTCATAATTACACTTTTTGTGGTATTTGTAAAGAGATTTGGGCTTGGGAAGTTGGTGTTGATAGTTAATTTGGTTTACATGGGCATAGTGACTGATTAGGACAGTCCACTTGAAAGTTCCTATGTTTAAGTTGATGAATGGGTTTGGGTTAAACATTTTTGATGTTGCTAAGGTTTTTGAGGGATCAATAAGTGGTTTGGTGCCCTATTTTCAGTTTGAGTGCTTTTGGAATCAAGAGTTTGTGAAGGAAAAGTGAGTCCTAATTGTAAGAACTAGCAAAGTTTGGTTGAGGTCAGTCAGTTTGAGATTGTTTGAGTGAGTTTGAATCCTTTTCAGTGCATCATAATGCAATGGGAAAGTTTGGAATGAGGTTATTTCAAATGTGCATGTTGTTATTGAATTAGAAAAGAAAAAAATTATTGCTAAGTGTTTGCATCATAAATTATTCACTTGTGGGTAAAACATAGTAAAAATTTATTGGGTAGAACAATGGGCATGTTACACATACTCATACGATTGTGAAGTTAATACTACCAATCCTAACAAACGATCCCATAAAAAAATATTAAATTATGATTTTTTGTGTTCATGTTAGAGTCACCAATGGACTCAAGCTTCGAAGATCACCTACAAAACCAAAAGATGCCTTCCACAAGAGAGCAACAAGATCAAAATATTATGTTATTATAGGCACAATGGATTATAATTAAAACTCCATATGATAAAATGTACACATGATGTCTTGCTTACATAAGAAAGGTTGAGAGATAGGACTAAATAAGATTGTGACAAGTGTCTTAATCTTATGCTATAAGACAACTAGAGATAAGATAAGTTCACATGACTAATTACAAACTTGTAGAAAGATTCCTAAAGCCCTAAGTATAGTTAACATGTGTGAATAAGACCTACTAGATGAACTAGCTAGGTAAAATACCTTATTCACACCAATTCATTAGAGAATAATCCAGTGGTATTCTTGATTGACAAAAAGGAGATTATCATAGATGGGAAAGTTAATAAAATTTGTCAAAAGCACTTGTCCTCACAACATAAGATAAAAGATGAATTAACTATTTGGATAAAGAAATATTTTTTTGTAAATGAAAAAACCATGATCCAAGAAAGTCATTCATTAGTGCATCGATATAGTTTAAAATCTTTTAATCTTTCTTGAACTTTCTTTTGAAATACTCATTAAAGTTCAATAAAAAAAACCTTTTTTTAAAATTCTATATGTAACATATTTATGGTAACTTGTTTCTCTATATTTCTCTCAATCTTGTTTAAGGTTTATTTATTTATAAATTTCATGACACTTGATTTTATACATAACATGTACACCGACACTAAAGAAATTACTTCTTCAATTATACTCTTTCTTTCTCTCTTTCAATCAATCTTTCTCTTAGATTTTTTATCAATCAATCTTGAGTATGTTACACATAGAATCAAATTCTTAAAGTAATTCTATATATATAACATGCCTAGAGAGAAGTTTCAAACTTTAGTAGATAATCATGATCTTAATTTTCAAAGTAACAATCTTTGAAACTTATAGTTCTAAAATTAAAGTAAAGTTCTTAAGATAAAAAGGGGTCGAGTTGGAAATGGAATAGCTAGATTTGTGATTGCAACACACTTTAAAAATGACTCAATTCATTTGGTCTCGATTGTCATTTTCGTAGTTCATGTTGTGAATACAATTCCTAATTTGTTCATCATGTGGATGAGGGTCCATCATATACCATGCAAGAGATTATTGGAAGGCTCGCCCTATAAAGAACAAAGCTCTAGCTGACTAGGCTTGACTCTAATTTATCTCGGTAATTAAAAAGAAAAAAGTATGACATATCACAAAGAACATTTGAACAAAAGATCCATCTAGCAGGATGATTAATTGTGGAGCTATATCACTGGGAGCAAGGCCCCATCGAATAGAATGAACTAAAGATCCATTCAGTGGTATTGACTAATTTATTCAAGTTGGAAATGGAAAGTTAGATATGTGATTGGAACACACTTTAACTGTGGCTTACTTCACTCGGTCTAGACTATCGTTTTAGCTAGTTCAGATTGTGAGTATGATTCCTAATTTGTTCATCGTGTGGATGAGAGTCCATTATATACCATCTGAAAGATTATTGAAAAGCTCGCCTTATAAAGAACAATGCTCTAGAAAGCTAGGCTTTACTCTGATATATCTGGGTTAATTAAAAATAAATAAAAATAGGGAGGATCACAAAGAGCAGTCGAACTAAAGATCCATCCAGCAAGGTGACGAATTGTGGACCGGTAGCACTTGGAGCAAGACCCCATTGAATAGGAGGATTGGTCAGAAACGGGCCAAACTAAGCCAGCGACATGAATGAGAGTACCCGAGCCAGCCATTGCAGTGACACCTATTATACCTTCTTCTTGAGAACCAGTGGACTGCAGATGAATACGAAGATCATCCCTCTTATTTAGTTCCAGATTCGGTACAAGAGTCCAGCTTAGGAGGCATTTACTGCAACATCTGAACTATAGGTTGGGCCCCACTAAGATAAATCCCCACTACCCGGTTATAGAGTACTTGGCTCTGCAGGAAAGCCTGGATAAATAAGAAAAGTGATAGACTACCTAACTCTTTTACTCGTCTCTGCCATATCTGGACGCCCATATATCTATATGGGCCACCTACCCCTTATCAATGGTCCACTCAGTTGGAACATGGAAACATCCGGGCCCTATCAATAATCTAGCAGTACTTGAGAATTATGTTACATATAGTGAAATCTATACATGCCTTATTTCCAGATCTGAACTCAGGCAAAATTACAAGTGAAATCGAATTCTACCCGAGTTTGTTCAGTGAGCCCCTTGTTTATATAGGCTCCAAACCGTACCCAGTTGGAAAACCTAATATAATCTACTACTATAAAGATTCTGGGAAAAAAAAGATGCTCAGCAGCTACCATCAATAAGCCTATCGGCTAATTATGAGTTGCAGTCTTAAAAGGTTTAATAATAAAATTCTATATTGTTTCATATTAATAACTCATTTAAAGGTGTTATCAAACAATTTATAGGCATAAATAAATATTTGTAATCATGTTAATTAAGTATTACATATTTGTATTGTTTAGTTAATTGGACTATAAATATTTATGTATGAGGGTTCTTAATTATTATTGTTAGTTTTTAAGAATTTCGTGAATGTGGGAATTTATGAGATTTTCGATAATTTTATAAGAAATAAGTGCAGTTTTGAAGTTATTTTAATTTATAAACATCAATGATTTCTACTAAAAATAACAATCTTAGTGAGTTTACTCAATAAAAGATCAAAAAATTCAAATGATCTACTATACATTTATGGATAGGCCAACTTTCTCACATAAACCTATGACATCAAAATGAAGCCTTATAAAAATAGAATACACTAGAGTTGTTATACATATGAAAGAGAACAGATTTTTAAGCTCACAAACTTTGGTAGCAGATCCAAAATCCATCCAAGTAATATGACAAGTATTTCTATGAAGTTATACACTATGTTGAGACCCAAATGCATCACAACGCATTCTTCAAGACAAGATTAATTGATCAAGATCAACCACAAAGAATGAAACAAGTCATGTCGGCCCAAGTAGTATCAATACCATCAACACTATCACTGTTTGACTTCACAAAGCTGGGGAGATACCAAAATCGTTATGCGGACTAAGAAGTAGGCATTGTAGATCATTCACAATATTCTTTCAACTTTTCCTAAAATATATGATCATAATGTGTAGGTGCAAGAGGAGAAACCCACTAAATATGCAAGAAAAGAGCAATTTGATCAGATTGTAGCACACTATTATTCAAAAATTGAACTTGCGGACCAAAACAACACATGATAATGCTCAGTAGTATGCTATGAACACCGATGAACATGTTCATAGAACCGCAAGATCATTCCATTACTTTTGGAAGAATGTGGAGCATTCCATCAATCTTTCATCATTGCTTTCCTCTGTTAAGGTTCATACCAGAACATTGTCACTTGTAACTATTACTGTCGGAAGTGTCATGACATGATTTCTTAGATGTGGCACCTTTACAACACAATCATCTTTCCTTCAGAACCATGGGACAAAATACTTCTCTGGAGAAGAATGTGAATCACCATATCATGACTCTTCCATAGAGTTTTCCCTATGAATGTTTTAGCACAACTTCTACAACATATCTTTGTGTGTGGTGCATCAACCTATGATTATATCAATGTAGACATATTATGGACACATCAGAACATGAGTATCATCCTCCACAACACACTTAGTTACCATACTGATCATTATTCTTCCTTGTGTAGCTCTGCAGACTTGCTCCAACTATTACAACATGGTTTAACTATCTTCGAGGAGTGTACATACTTCAACATCACACCTGATATCAATGACAACCCATATTGGGTTGACATCAATGACAACACTTATTTCCAACACAACCTAATTTTTCCTCCTATTAGCTAGACAAAAACATGAGGGGGCACACATTCACCCTTATTTTTCCTTCAAATTAATTTTCTTATCATATCAATCTTCTTACCATTTTACGATTCCTCTACTTATTGCTTTAATTTTTAAACTAACATATTTTTTATCTTACATGATTTTATATTTTTTCTAATGTTTTAATTTTAGAGGATTGTGGTACTTAATGTTGTGGTTTTGTAGGTGCTTGCTTTGGGGTCATCATTCTTCAACTTGGATAATTTATGTATCCTCTACAATATCCCTTTGGGTATCCTTTTTCAATACTTTTTACATTTAATTTCTATACTTCAACATAGCTTATCACCTAGTGTCATTAGCTTGCTAAAGTGGGAGCAAAATGTAATGTAAAAAATTGTATACTTGTGCAGATTTGTGTTATTTTTTGAACCTAATTAGTGTCTACTCCCATATGTATCATATTCTAGGTCCACATAAGCCTGAGCCTTGGCTTATCCCTTAAACCAAGTTTTTCCTAGATTTTTTTATTGTGATATCTTTCTAATATTTTTCCTAAATACACATGCAAAATTCTAGAGAATTTCCTCAAAAACATAAGCTCGATTTGTGGATGTCCATGCAATACACTAGTGTCCCAAAAAAAAAAAATTTAAAATGTGGGTTTTCCTCATAGATATTCCATGACACCTATTGTAATTCCCAACTAAGAAATTAATGCTATATATTTTTGTACTTGTCCAAACAAAACCCTCACTCTCTATTGAAAAGCTAATATTTTTTATCTTTCAAATCTTTTTCTCCCTCTTAGCTCCCTTGGGGAGACTCTACAAAAATATCCATCAAATATGCAAGATTGTTTTGTTCCCTTACTTTGTTTGGCTACTTTAAGCTCTCAAAGGAATACTCAACATGCGCAACATTCAAAGCCATTAAAGAGATCCTCTTTGATGTTAATGTTGTTCTATTTTATTTGAAAAATATGATTTCATTTAGATATTTCTTCTTCATTATTTTCTAGGTGAATCTATTTGGTGTAATTCATCGTCTTGTTTGTAAAATCTATTCACAATAGTGGTTTTCCTCATAGACTAGGGTTGACACCATTAGTATTTTTTATATTTATTTTATTACTCTTCATTCCTCAAGCATGTAGGATAAGAGCACACACACATTTCTTACTATATTTTCTATTTTGATATTTTGTATGGGTCAAAAGACTAATAGGGAGGTTTGACTAAGGAAAACCCTTAAATAGCCCCAATAATTTCTCCATCTTCTTGTGTTTACAAGTATTTTAAAAATACTCAATTGTATCAAGGTTTGGAATTATGTTTTATTAACCATTTATTTTATTATGTTTCAATTGTGTAAAATAAGCTCATTATTTACTATATTTTATATTTGATTCTATATTCTAGAGTTTTTGGCATGTTCATGGAGCTATTTGAATAGGTTAAGTAAATTTCTAGGCTAAAACCCGCATTCTAAAATATTTTGACGTCTAAGTCGTATGGACAATTGTGTGATGCACAAACATCCATGTGACATGCTAACATCCTAAATGGTGAGCTAAAAAATTTTGGTGTGAAGTTCCATTATTTTCCATCTTTCCAATATTATAATAAAATTTGATAAATAAGTTTTAGTTTCTACAAATTATTTATTTATTGCTTCTTTCAATGTTTTAATTGAATAAAATAAATGTATTTCTAATTTGAAAGACATTTCTTAAACTTTATTAGAGTATTGATCCTTTTTGTTGTGGTATATATCATAATATGTTTCGTTTGCAACTCACATATTTTATTTGAAGTGATGTAGGAATTGTTTAATTAATAAATGAACATCTTTTAGCTAGATTGAAATTCCCACTATTACAAAAATATGTTAGATTTGTATGTTAGGATGAGGTGACATTAACCTTGCAATCCTAAGCATTTTCATGTGTCTCCATGATCCTTGGAAGGTTTACTTGGACTCCTAAGGAAATGAGAAATAAAAATACCTAATTTTTATTTACCTATGACAAATTGTAATTGCATTCATAAAGGATGATATAGTCATCAGTGGCAATTACAAAGTTTAAATTCATATTCCGCTTCTTGGGCTTCCAAATGGGAGATGAAGATTCAACCCTTTGCATGTTATCACATCTTCATCACATGCTCTCTCATGTTGGGAAGCCAAGTTATGTATGTTGTGCATGTTAGCCATTGGGAGTTGTCGAGCACTAGGAGTTTGCAAATTTTTATCGGATATGGGCTAGGAATCCATGTGAAGGCCATGTGACTATTTATGATTTTTTGCTAATTTTATAGGTTGTCCACTAACAAGGTCGTATGTTTTTACATGTGGGTTTTACCTCTTAATTTGAGATGCCACAGTGTTATTCTCACTCCAACTCTTCTATAAATTAGAGACTTGTTTTAGTAGAAGTTAAGTTATTTTGTAGGTTGAAGAAGTAACAAAGTGATGCCAAAATATTGTCAAAGAGTGATGTTTTATTGATGTATACTCATTTGAAGGATCAACACAAGAATTAGATCTCTTTTGGTGTGGGTTTTTTTTTCTCGCAAGGGTCTCTCCATGTAAATTATGTGGCACTTGTGGTTGTTGATTTTATCTTATTATTGAATGTTGAAATGAGATAACTATTGAATATTGGATAATCTTTGTTAAAAGAAATATTTTCATATTTACAAACACTTTGTAGAAGTTTTATTGCATTAGTTTTGCCTTGATTTCCAACATTTGGTATCTAAGCTAATGGTTATGTTGAAAGAGGGATGCATTTCTCTTTAAGTGTTGAATTTTTTTTTTTACTATAGTGGGAGTTTTTGTACTGTGTGGTGTTGTAGATTTATGAAAGAGAATGTATATATTATGGCCTCTATCTCTTGTTAGGATATTTATAAATTCAATGGTTATGGGTATGAGATGTGGAAGTTGAAGATGGAGGATCTTCTTGAAGAAAGAGATCAGTGGTTTCCATTTTGACAAGAATCAAAGCTATCTACTATGTTTGATGAAGATGGAAGAAACTAGACAAGAATGCATGAGGAACCATAAGGTTGTGTCTTACATATTTTATCCTCTTGAATGTTTTCAAGGAAGCTAAAGGATTCAAGTTGTGGAAGAGGATAGGTGAAATCTATTGAACTAAAAGTCTTGCTAAACAAATACTTTCAGATGAGTCGGGTACAAAGGTCAAAGATTACTTGGATTTCAGTAATGTGTATACAAGTATAGTACAATGGAAATTTTTCTCTAACTACCAAATTCCTATTGATCAACAAGTATTTTTAAAGAGTATATTGAAACAGAGAGCAATATATACATCAACAAAACCAGATAGTGTAATATAGGCCCCTCCTAAGTTTGGTATTTATTCAGTCAAACAAAGATATAGATCATTAATAAATTTAGGAGCTCAAGTAGAGAAATTGAGGTCCTACTCTTTTTGCTAAAGTAGCATGATCATCCCTAAGGTGGGTTATTTTTCATGGTTAGCTCTTAAAAATAAAATCCTTACAAGTGATTGTTTGGCAAAATTGAACATTGCAGAACAGTTCAAATGCATCTTATGTGGGGATTGTATGGAAGACATTGATCACTTGTTTGTGTAGCGTACCTTTGCTCAAAGTTACTAAAAATTTATCAAGAGTAGATTGAGGTGGTTTTCCCCTCTTCAAAATTCAATATGGTATTTATTCTCTAGTTGGCCAATTTTACATAAGAACTCTCTATTTGCTAGTATTTGGAGAATGACTCTGGACCTATGGTTATTTGGAACATCTAGTGGGAGAGTAATAAAACGATTTTCAGGCAAGAACAATCACAAATTGGGCATGTTCTTTTAAAGATGAACAACAGGCTATTGAGGAGGAAACAAATGCATATGTGAGACAGTAAAAACAAATAGGTTTTGCATTTACAGATTGGGATGCAGCAATTATGAAAAATTTAGAAATATTTATCCCTACCTTTTCAAGGTACCTTGTTTTAGTCTATGCATGTCAAAGTTGATAGAAGCAAAATAGTGTGGTATCCCTGCCACTAGGTTCCTATAAATTGAATTTTGATGGTGCATCTAAGGGTAATCTAGGTAAGTCAAGGGTAGGGTTTGTTGTTAGAGATTACATGGGAAAAAATTTATGTGCAACATCTTTCAAATTAAGTGATGGTACCAATAATGAGGTTGAAGCTTAGGCCTTGCTTTAAGGTCTAGCATTATACAAACAAATTAATATATCTTCATTATATATTGAAGGAGATTCGTTGTTAATTATTAACACTTGCAAGTCCAGGTCTATATAGAATTGAATAATAAACTACATTTTATAGCTTGAGCATGGGCTATGTTGGACTTCCTCACATCAAATCAATTGAATCTTTGTTATAGAGAAGGAAATAAATTGGTGGATTGCTTAGCCAATATTGGGTGTGATCAGAATAAGGAAGCTTCACTGTATGATCATAGGTTGATTATGACACTACATTCAGTTGCAAATATAATTGCTTTAGAGTAATGAAGGTTTCTTTCATCTTCAAGGATACTTTTATATAGGTTTAACACATACCCCTACTATGGGATTAACACCCCTCTAGCGTCCTATTCAAATGGGATCACTAGTATAATCTATTTTAAACTAACATGAATTGTATGATGCAGGGGTCCACTTATATCAAAGATTTGGTTATCAATTTGTACCATCACATACCTCATGATCGTGCTAACAATTATACGATTGCATCATGTTTTGCAATGGTCTGTGCCAATCTTAAATACGTATAATTTTGATATGACAAGGTTTATGAAGAAGTGGCTTGTTTCGTGCTTTCATTGGCCTTCAAGTGTGGCAACAACTATTAAAAAGGTCCAATAAACCTCTTTTTCTCACATAAGCTTTGCAGGATTTCGGTTTTCAGCGGCAGTGGTGTTTGTTTCGATTTCCTCAGCTCTGCTTGTAGAGGCATTGATGATGGAGTATTATTCTTGTAATTATCGCACACCATTTCTAATTCTTCAATGGTAGTTTCCATTTTTAGGGTGCTTAGGTCGGTCACAACTTCAACAGGTATTTAAAGTGCATTTCCCTCATGTGTTGCAATGTATCAAAACTATTGTAGGAGAGAAAATCATACACCCATAGTCACAGAGAATGTTGTTTCCTTCTCAAATTCTCTGCATATTAATCTTGAATCTCATTTATTTGCTATAATGCTTTGAACTTGTGGAAAAAATTGCTAATGAGGTGATAACTGAAGTGTTTTTAGAGAATAATGCTCTACTCAAAAGTGTACAAGCATATGATCTATGGAAAGATCAGGGTTATATTATCAGCCTCTTTCCAAGACGTTTATTACTGTACAGAAGGGAATATGTTTCATTGTATGATGCAATTAAGAACTCCTTCGAGATGAACACTACTAGGTATCTAAACAGGGCATTATCCAGGAATTCCCATGAGTTAGGAGATACAATGGTAGCCAATATTAAAGAAAAATATCATGCCATTGCCTTCCTCATTGCCTATGAACACCGTGAAAGCTTTTATGCAACCAATTCATCCCAGTTGCTTCCACATGTACTAGTTTAGCACACCTCAAACACTCAAGAAATTGCAAGCCCTTATCTACCACCAGCGGCTCAAGATTTGCAAAATGCTCAAGAAGAGCAAGGAGAAAATTTGGTAGAGGTCTGTCATATGGAGGAGTAAGGGTTTTTGAGCCTTTTTGTATGGGTCAAAATGTTACTATGTATATGTATTGTTTTGAGTTCAAAGTGCTCATACTCGCCAAGTTTTGTTTATAATTGGCTATCATTAGTAATTGTTGTAATGTTGCATGTAATCTCTGGTTCATCCATATCTACTAGATTTTGAGTATAGCTGGCCCCTAATGTAAATTATTTTAATATATATTATAGGTTATGTCTTTTGACCCAAAAAAAATGTTATATCTCAAAATATGGTTATATTCTTTGAAAATAAAAGATGGTGATTCTATTGCAGAACATTTGAATACTTTTAATTTGATTTTAAGTCAAATTGCATCAATAGGTGTTAAGTTAGAGGGTGAAGATAAACACATCTTTTTGCTTTGTTCTTTACCCCAAACTTGGGAAATCTAATGGTTATCATAAATGGTGACAGTGCAAAGCCAAATATGGACTATCTAATTTCTACTCTTCTCTCAAAATAAATGAGAAGAAATCCCATGAATGTTGGTTCCCAAGATGTTTTGCATGTATAGGGAAGGTTCAAAAAACGGAGGAGCTAAAGGGGACAAGAAGAACGATAAGTCTAAAGGGCATTCTAATTCCCTAGAAAAGAGTAGAGTAAATTTTTGGGATTGTGGTAAATTGGGGCATGATAAGAAGGAATATAGAAACAAGAAAAAGAATGTAGATTTCTTCATGGGAAATTCCTCAGATGATGGTGAAAATGATGTATTGTTTATTTTTCCTAACACTATTAGTAATGATGCTTGTCTTATTGAATTGGGTTTCTCATGCCATATGAATCCTCACATGGAGTGGTTTTCTACATATTCAAATTATCATGTGATGCAGGAGCATCTAGTGGTGTAGGGCAATCTTGCATCACCCAAAAAAGTTTATTTTTCTTATTTTCTTTAGTTGTTTTCAGTCCCATGATGGCACTTAAGGGGTGTAAGACAGTCAGAAGTCAAAATAGCAAAAAAAGGTTACTTACTATTTTTAGTAAGTCAGCTTAAACAGGCTCGTATTGTATTATCTCTTCGAGACCAAATCTCCTTGAAGGCTCTAGAGATTCATTGAAGTTTTTCATTCTATAAGTATTTTCTTGTTG